>OVBA01000253.1:0-79331 GCA_900406435.1 Lepidium aucheri
CGGACATAGTCACGCAACGTTGAGCCCTCGGAAGCGAAATCTGTTTCCACATAGTTACCCAATACCTGACCGATGTATGTGACCATTTGAAGTGTTAAGTAGCGTGTTGGAATATTCCTTTGATTTGAACCCAGAAAGCAAGCACATCAAGATCAGCATCAGAACTCGTTTCAACCCATTTGTGGCATGTTACCATCCATTCGTTAAATGACCATGGCCCTCGGCGTATCACGGAGTTCATACTTTCTCTGTGTTGAAGAGAAATTGCACTTTATTGCCATCAAGAAGGCGGGATGTGACTTCATCTCCTACTCCCCATACCCTTGGCAAAGCATTTTTCATCGCTCGGATATTCTGTTTCCGAGGATGGACCGGACGAACCACCAGGCAGAATTGAGTCTCCGCCGCAGAAGCACCACACAAGGCCGTGGGTAAGTCATATTCATCATCGCTCAAGCCAAAAGAGATCGCTTAAAGCGATTTGCGAACTTTGTCTGACATTTTTGTCGAGAGATTTTCGAAAGTGAAAAACAGAACACTCAAATTGGTTGAGGAATTTGAGAGAGATGAACAGGATTTAAATAGCCAAAGAAGAACAACGGTTATTGATCCCGATGGAACTGTCCGATGTGAACAGAAACCGCCGGAGTAATCGTCGGCGGTTAAGAAATCGAAAGGAAGAAGAAGAGTAAAGTTAGAGAGAAGGGAGAGCGGTTTCTCTCTCATGTTGTAATGTGTCACTAGTAACCGACTACTTTTGCGTATTTTCTTCTATTTTAATTGGTAAAACCAATATAGATTGCACAAAATATTAAATATTTTAGTGGATTTAAATGCAATAGTTCCCACTAACTTACAGTATTAGCTAATTATAATTATCTCACAGTTACTATGTAAACTAATTTATATTATTGAGAAATTTATCCTTACAAAATACTTTTTGTATTATTTGTAAATCCATATTTTTCCAAACAAATCACATGCTCAAACATTGCAATAAAATTCCTACTTTATTATATTAACTGATTATAAACATCTCATAATTACAATGAATCCTTAAAAATTAATTTTGTATTGTTTATGAATCCTTAATTTTATTTGAAAAATCCTCACATGCTCGAAAATAGGTGTACAAAATCGGTTAAAGCTTTTGGTAAAATATCACTGTTATAACTTTGCAAGAAGATGCATTCAAAACCAATTTTTTCTCACTGTACTTTGCATAGATTTTGTCTCTGATTCATCAGTTTTAGCAAAGCCTTTAAAGCAATGCCAACAAAAAGAATATTACTGTTGTATCTTCAAGGACCAAATGGAAGTATTTACCTCAAAAAAACAAATCCCGAAATTGCCAAGACGATGCTATGATGAAAAGCTTTCCAATCTCTCCCAAAGCTTTTGAAAATGGCAATATAAATCCCCCAAAACGAGATGGAAAGAAAACAAAAATTGCTGCTCCAACTTGAATCTCAACAAAGATGATTCATAAAGGCTCTGAGACTACCTTGTTATCGACATCTTTTTTTCTTAGGCGAAAGCACGACAGGTTTCACATATGTGTTTGCTTCAGGTGCTGGATCTTCATTTTCACGGAAGAAGAGTTCATCAGAATCACTGTTTATCTCATGAGGAGTGATTCTAGTCTGGTTTGCTCTAAACTGTAAAAGGGTCACGTTGTAGAAGTAGCTTACAATCCTTGCTCTGGTCTTTAAAGGAAGAATCATCTTGGCCTGATTGAAGAAATCGTGGCTAAGGGTAGGTGGAGAAGTCATCAAAGACTTTACCATCTTCAGTTCTAAGTCTGTCCAATACTGAAGATTACCTTCACCCATTGTATCAAAACACCACATGTAGAAAGCTGGACCAAGTTCAAGTTTCAGTTTCTCCTGTTTTGTAGTAATATGAAACTTGACACATTCAACAGAACCTGGATATTGGCAGCCACAAGAATCTTGTCTTCCTTTTCCAATACGATCTCTTTCAATAAGAAAACTACTTTTGGTTTGTTCTGTGCTCAATGGCCAGATCCGAGTGCCAAACCACTTTGTCTCGCTTTCAGAGGTATTGCCTGTCCACTCAGGTACTTCAGCTTGAAACTCTGACCCAACTAGAGCACATGGTCTATCCTCCTCATCTGAATTATTTGAATCCGAGCCATTCCCAGAAGATGTCTTTCCCTTCCCAGCTTGCTTGTCATTAAAATGACTACCACTGTAAGTCAACCTTTCTCTTAGATTGTAGCAAGGTCCAGCACTATCATCATACATCGATGGGTGCATCTTCTGGATTTTCTGAATCACACAAGTAAATTATCAAGACTTGAATGGCATAAACATTTAAGAGCAGAAGTGAAATCAGAGAGCACAGACTAACCATCACTATCAGACCATTTAAGTTTTATTTCAATTACACGATTCACAGCCTCTGGCAATGAGACGGCTTACCACTAACACATATCCCTAGTGCTAAGGCATATTCATTGCAGGATATGGGAAAGCAGGCACTGTAAAGAATCAATTTTTCTTATGAAAAAAGCTGATGCAGCATATCCTAAGTTGCTACTAAGTCACTTCTTAATATAGTTATATGAGACATATGCAACTCAAGATCCTAAAGGCAAAAATATGTGCATCGAGATTCCATGCACTTTTTTTCAAAACGGAAAGTGCAATACTGAATGACTATACCTAGTATACCCACCTGCCAAATCTTTTCACAAGCTGGATCAGTGTTTGTTCTTGAGGCTCTAAACAGAAGTAGTTGTTTCCATGGCTCTTCATTTGCATAAGATACCCATTTTGTTCTATCTGGCAAACAACCAATAGATGGGTCACATGGATCCTTAGCAACTTCGCTCAACCATTTTAGTGTCTCTAAATGACATTCCCGTTTCCTCTTCTCAGGCAAAGAGTACTCATGATTACCCAAATCAAGAGTCATTATCTCCTCCAATCTCTTCTCAGTTATTTTCGATCCCTCAATCTCTTTCACGGAATCACTCGAATCAGACTCTTTACCAATTTGGCACTTCACATATCTTCTCTTTGTTTTCGATATAAACCATTTAAGCTCAGCTCCTAACTCTGCAGTTACACCTTTCCTCAGCTCATATTTCCTTTTCACTTCAGATAGAAAATCTTTGAGCTTAGCCACCAAACCATCCGAGATTCCAGACAACTCCACGCTAGTACCATCAGTATCACCTCCTACAATAACTCTGTTCAACCATCGAGCAAGTGAATCAAGATACTTAACATAGAACAATTTCGCAATTGCTGAGTTATCAAACCCTAATCCAGACTCTTGACCAACTTCATCCCATAATCCATTTTTCGAAACTGCATCAAGACCTCCTTTATGACTCACGTTCAAAAAAAGATTGAACAAATCGACAGGTCTCCCATCTCCAGTCATCGGAGGAAGAGGCAAAACACTATCCATCGAGCAAAACTCATCGAGAAAAGATTCAAGCAAAGCTCGGAACATAGAGACGAGTTCCTCATTCTTCTTTTCAAAAGACCCGTTAATGCTTTCAGTAGTGTTATTCGCATCGAGATTCTTCGGAATTTTGCAACGATCAACTGCATCTTCGTTTGCTACCATCGACCAACCAGCCATCGACGATAAACAACGAACCCTACAACCATTAATAGATCCCATTTATCTCTGAAAGCATAACACAACAAAGAAAGCAATAACCCAAAACCCAGGAATCTCAAACGAAACAAGATGAAGAATCATAAACTCACGCACGATTAAGAACTCTGAAATTACATAGCGGAACTAGGGTTTTTTTTAGCGGGAAACACAAAAAAAAATTGAAAAATTTAGGTTTCGTGGAGCAAAACAGCCATATCGGCTTCCAATTTTCGTTAAGCCCACCATTTCTCTCTCTGTATCGAGGTTTGGGTTTCGATGGATGGTGACTGAAGAAGAAGTTTAGGGTTAAAAATCAAATTTTCCATATATACAGACCCTTATTCCTCAAAACCAAAATACTATTTTTCCCCAAAATTAGGGCTAAACAGTGTGAAATTAGCAACAAAAAATGATTGGAGAAAAATAAGGAAAGGATTAGATTATAATATTGCAGAATTACTAACCTGTCTCAATTAGTTTATCTATAAATCCTCTTGCTGGATTTATGGCATGTTAAGAAATGAATTTTTATTGAATGAAGCCAATACGAATTATATATATACGGAGACGCATAGGAAATGAGAGAGACCCATACCATCATATTTATTTTATGACGCATTAACTCTAGTTAATTATTAACTCTCTGTTTGAGTTATGGTTATCACTTTTTTTTTTAATTTAACCTTACTATAAACCAATGCATAGTTAAAGGTCAAAGGTTAAAGCTCATATTTTTTTAAAAAAAAAATCGCATTGCACAAAAGAGGAATCGAACTCTGGTATTAGAAGATTTTTAATGTCTCGTATATTAATTTTTCTTTTTTTTGTAAAATGATATATTAACTTCATTTATAATTTTAGATATAAAACAAAAGTTGAATAATCTTTTTAGCAAAGATTAACATTAAATATAACGATAATATAAATTCTGCTTTTACGTCCACTAAAGCGTTCCAAGAGTCCAAAATACTTTAGAGATAGATTTTCTCTCTATTTTTCCGATGATTGTATCTCCAATTTCTCTTTTATCTCCTTCAAATTTTTTAGAGAGATTTTGAGAAATTTGTTTCGGATTATGAAGTTATGGTTTCGGTATATACCGATATTAATCTACGTGTTTATCGCCAGTATTTCTTCTGATTGAAATGAGTTATTTAGTAAAAATATGCAAAATCTATAATCTCCAACAAGTAACTAAAATGATATGAAATGTTATTTTTAGAAGGCTATAACTCACAAATTTGTAGAAAACTGAGTTATTTTTCCAAAACATGTAAAATCAATAAAATTATAAAAATATCAAAAATGACAAGAGATATTATTTTTAGAAGGTTATAACCACCCATTTGCAAGAAAATGAGTTATTTAGAAAAAACATCCAAAATCTATAATCTCTTATAAGTAATTTAAAATAATGTGAAAGGTTATTTTTAGAAGGCAATTATAACTCACATATTTGTGCAAAAATGAATTTTTTCACAACATGTGAAATCTATAACATCATAAAAATATCAAAATGACATGAAATATTATTTTTAGAAGGTTATAACCCACGAATTTTCAAGAAAATACGTTTTTTAGCAAAAACATGCAAAATCTATAATCTCCTACAAGTAATCATAAATGATGTGAAATGTTAGTTTTAGAAGGCTATAACTCACAAATTTGTAGAAAACTGTTATTTTTCCAAAACATGTATAATTTGTAAAATCATAAAAATATCAAAAATGACATGAAATATTATTTCTAGAAGGTTATAACCCACGAATTTGCAAGAAAATCAGTTATTTAGTAAAAACATGTAAAATTTATAATCTCTTACAAGTAACTAAAAATGATGTGAAAAAATATTTTTAGAAGGCTATAACTCACTGAGTTATTTTCCCAAAATACATAAAATCTATAAAATCATAAAAATATCAAAAAGACATGAAATATTATTTGTAGAAGGTTATAACCAACGAATTTGCAAGAAAATGAGTTATTTAGTAAAAACATTCAAAATCTATAATCACCTACAAGTAATTATAAATGATGTGAAATGTTATTTTTAGAAGGCTATAACTCACAAATTTGTATAAAAATGAGTTCTTTTTCAAGAAGATGTGAAATTTATAAAATCATAAAAATATAAAAAATGAAATGAAATATTAGTTTTGGAAGGTTATAACCCACAAATTTGCAAGAAAATAAGTTATTTAGTAAAAACATGCAAAATCTATAATCTCTTATAAGTAATTAAAAATGATGTGAAATGTTATTTTTAGAAGTTTATAACTCACAAATTTGTATAAAACTGAGTTATTTTTACAAAACATGTGAAATCAATAAAATCATAAAAATATCAAAAATGACATGAATTATTATTTTTAGAACGTTATTACCCAGGAATTTGCATGAAAATGAGTTATTTAGTAAAAAAAATCAAAAATCTATAATCTCCTATAAGTAATCATAAATGATGTGAAATATTATTTTTAGAAGGCTATAACTCACAAATTTGTACAAAATTAGTTATTTTCTAAAACTTGTGAAATCTATAAAATAATAAAAATATCAAAAATGACATGAAATATTATTTTTAGAAGGTTATAACCCACAAATTTGCAAAAAATGCATTTTTAGTAAAAAAATGCAAAATCTATAATCTTCTACAAGTAATCATAAATGATGTGAAATATTATTTTAGAAGGGTATAACTCACAAATTTGTAGAAAAATGAGTTATTTTTTCAAAACATGTAAAATCTATAAAATCATAAAAATATCAAAAATGACTTGAAATATTATTTTTAGAAGGTTATAACTTACAAATTTGCAAGAAAATGAGTTATTTAATAAAAAATTCAAAATCTATAATCCCTTATAAGTAATTATAAATGATGTGAAATATTATTTTTAGAAGGTTATAATCTACAAATTTGCAAGAAATGAGTTATTTAGTAAAAACATTCAAATCAATAATCTCCTACATGTAATCATAAATAATGTGAAATGTTGTTTTTAGAAGGCTATAATTTACAACTTTGTAGAAAAATGAATTCATTCTCTAGAACATTTGAAATCTGTAAAATCATAAAAATATCAAAAATGATATGAAATATAATTTTTAGAAGGGTACAACCCACAAATTTGCAAGAAAATTAGTTATTTATTAAAAACATGCAAAATCTATAATCTCTTATAAGTAATTAAAAATGATGTGAAATGTTACTTTTAGAAGTTTATAACTCACAAATTTGTATAAAACTGAGTTATTTTTACAAAACATGTGAAATCAATAAAATCATAAAAATATCAAAGTGACATGAAATATTATTTTTAGAAGGTTATTATTACACACGAATTTACAAGAAAATCAGTTATTTATTAAAAACATGCAAAATCTATAATCTCTTATAGGTAATTAAAAATGATGTGAAATATCATTTTTAGAAGGCTATAACTCACACATTTGTATAAAAATGAGTTATTTTCCAAAACATGTGAAATCTATAAAATCATAAAAATATCAAAAATGACATGAAATATTATTTTTAGAAGGTTATAACCCACGAATTTGCAAGAAAATGATTTATTTATTAAAAACCTGCAAAATCTATAATCTCTTATAAGTAATTAAAAATAATATGAAATATTATTTTTAGAAGGCTATAACTCATACGTTTGTAGAAAAATGAGTTATTTTCCAAAATATGTGAAATCTATAAAATCATAAAAATATCAAAAATGACATGAAATATTACTTTTAGAAGGTTATATAACCCACAAATTTTCAAGAAAATGAGTTATTTAGTAAAACATACAAAATCTATAAAGTCCAACAAGTAATTAAAAATGATGTGCAATGTTATTTTTCAGAAGGCTATAACTCATAAATTTGTAGAAAAATTAGTTATTTTTCCAAAATATCTGAAATCTATAAAATCATAAAAATGTCAAAAATGACATGAAATATTATTTTTCGAAGGTTATAACCCACGAATTTGCAAGAAAATGAGTTATTTAGTAAAAATATTCAAAATCTATAATCTCCTACATGTAATCATAAATGATGTGAAATGTTGTTTTTAGAAGATAATAATTCACAAATTTGTAGAAAAATGAATTCATTTTCCATAACATTTGAAATCTATAAAATAATAAAAATATCAAAAATGACATAAAATATTATTTTTAGAAGGTTATAACCCACGAATTTGCAAGAAAATGAGTTATTTATTTAAAACATGCAAAATCTATAATCTCCAACAAGTAATTAAAAATGATGTAAAATGTTAGTTTTAGAAGGCTATAACCCACAAATTTGCAAAAATATTCAGTAATCTATAATCTCCTACAAGTTATCATAAATGATGTGAAATGTTGTTTTTAGAAGGCTATAATTCACAACTTTGTAAAAAATGAATTCATTTTCAAGAACATTTGAAATCTATAAAATCATAAAAATATCAGAAATTACATGAAATATTATTTTTAAAAAGTTATAACCCACGAATTTGCAAGAAAATGAGTTATTTATTAAAAATATGAAAATCTATAATCTTTTATAAGTAAAAATGATGTGAAATATTATTTTTAGAAGGCTATAACTCACAAATTTGTAGAAAATAAGTTATTTTCCAAAACATGTGAAATCTATAAAATCATAAAAATATCAAAGTGACATGAAATATTATTTTTAGATGGTTATAACCCAAGAATTTGCAAAAAAATGAGTTATTTACTAAAAACATGCAAAATCTATAATCTCTTACGAGTAATTAAAAATAATGTGAAATGTTACTTTTAGAAGGCTATAACTCATAAATTTGTAGAAAACTGAGTTATTTTTCCAAAACATTTAAAATCTATAAAATTATAAAAATATCAAAAATGACATGAAATATTATTTCTAGAAGGTTATAACCCACAATTTTGCAAGAAAATGAGTTATTTAGTAAAAACGTGCAAAATCTATAATCTAAAAGGAGTAATTAAAAATGATGTGAAATATTATTTTTTAGAAGGCAATAACTCATAAATTTGTAAAAAAATGAGTTATTTTACCAAAATATGTGAAATCTATAAAATAATAAAAATATCAAAAATGACATGAAATATTATTTTTTGAAGGTTATAAACCACGAATTTGCAAGAAAATGAGTTATTTAGTAAAAATATTCAAAATCTATAATCTCCTACAAGTAATCATAAAATAATGTAAAATGTTATTTTTAGAAGGCAATTATAACTCACAAATTTGTAGAAAAATGAGTTCTTTTTCTAGAAGATGTGAAATCTATACAATCATAAAAATATCAAAAATAACATAAAATATTAGTTTTGGAAGGTTATAATCTACAAATTTACAAGAAAATAAGTTATTTAGTAAAAATATGGAAAATCTATAATCTCTTATAAGTAATTAAAAATAATGTGAAATGTTATTTTTAGAAAGCTATAACTCACAAATTTGTAGAAAAATGAGTTATATTTTCAAAACATGTGAAATCAATGAAATCATAAAAATATCAAAAATGACATGAAATATTATTTTTGGAAGGTTATAACCCACGAATTTGCAAGAAAATGAGTTATTTAGTAAAAACATGCAAAATCTATAATCTCCAACAAGTAATCAAAAATGATGTGAAATGTTATTTTTAGAAGGCTATAACTCACAAATTTGTAGAAAAATTATTTATTTTTTCAAAATATGTGAAATCTATAAAATCATAAAAATATCAAAATAACATGAAATATTATTTTTAGAAGGTTATAACCCATAAATTTGCAAGAAAATGAGTTCTTTATTAAAAACATGCAAAATCTATAATCTCTTATAAGTAATTATAAATGATGTGAAATGTTATTTTTAGAAGGATATAACTCACAAATTTGTAGAAAAATTAGTTATTTTTCAAAATATGTGAAATCTATGAAATAATAAAAATATCAAAAATGACATTAAGTATTAGTTTTAGAAGGTTATAACCCACGAATTTGTAAATGAAACGAGTTATTTATTAAAAATATACAAAATCTATAATGTCTTATAAGTAATTTAAAATGATGTGAAATGTTATTTTTAGACGGCAATTATAACTCACAAATTTTTATAAAAATGAGCTCTTTTTCAAGAAGATGTGAAATCTATACAATCATAAAAATATCAAAAATGACATTAAATATTAGTTTTGGAAGGTGATAACCCACAAATTTGCAAGAAAATAAGTTATTTAGTAAAAATATGGAAAATCTATAATCTCTTATAAGTAATTAAAAATAATGTGAAATATTATTTTTAGAAAGCTATAACTCACAAATTTCTAGAAAAGTGAGTTATTTTTTCAAAACATGTGAAATCAATAAATTCATAAAAATATCAAAAATGACATGAAATATTATTTTTAGAAGGTTATAACCCACGAATTTAGAAGAAAATGAGTTATTTAGTAAAAACATGCAAAATCTATAATCTCCAACAAATAATCAAAAATGATGTGAAATGTTATTTTTAGAAGGCTATAACTCACAAATTTGTAGAAAAATTATTTATTTTTCCAAAACATGTGAAATCTATAAAATCATAAAAATATCAAAATGACATGAAATATTATTTTTAGAAGGTTATAACCCACAAATTTTCAAGAAAATGAGTTATTTATTAAAAACATGAAAAATCTATAATCTCTTATAAGTAATTATAAATGATGTGAAATGTTATTTTCAGAAGGCTATAACTCACAAATTTGTAGAAAAATTAGTTATTTTTCCAAAACACGTGAAATCTATAAAATCATAAAAATATCAAAAATAACATGAAATATTATTTTTAGAAGGTTATAACCTACGAATTTGCAAGAAAATGAGTTATTTAGTTAAAATATTCAAAATTATAATCTCCTACAAGTAATCATAAATGATGTGAAATATTATTTTTTGAAAGCTATAATTCACAAATTTGTAGAAAAATGAATCCTTTTTCGAGAACATGTGAAATCAAAAAAATCCTAAAAATATCAAAATGACATGATATGTTAGTTTTAGAAGGTTATAACCCACAAATTTGCAAGAAAATGAGTTATTTAGTAAAAATACAAGTAATCATAAATGATGTGAAATATTATTTTTAGAACGCTATAACTCACAAATTTTTAGAAAAATTAGTTATTTTTCAAAAACATGTGAAATCTATAAAATCATAAAAATATCAAAAATCATATGAAATATTATTTTTAGAATGTTTTAACCCACAAATTTGCAAGAAAATGAATTATTTAGTAAAAAAATTTAAAATCTATAATCTCCTACAAGTAATCATAAATGATGTGAAATGTTATTTTTAGAAGGCTATAACTAACAAATTTGTAGAAAAATTAGTTATTTTTCAAAACTTGTGAAATCTATATAAGTCATAAAAATATAAAAAAATGGCATGAAATATTATTTTTATAAAGTTATAACCCACGAATTTGTAAGAAAATGATTTATTTAGTAAAAACATTCAAAATCTATAATCTCCTACAAGTAATCATAAATGATGTGGATTGTTATTTTTAGAAGGCTATAACTCACAAATTTGTAGAAAAATGAGTTCTTTTTCAAGAAGATGGGAAATCTATAAAATCATAAAAATATCAAAAAGGATATGAAATATTAGTTTTGGAAGGTTCTAACCCACAAATTTGCAAGAAAATAAGTTATTTAGTAAAAACATGCAAAATCTATAATCTCTTATAAGTAATTAAAAATGATGTGAAATGCTATTTTTAGAAGGCTATAACTCACAAATTTGTAGAATACTGAGTTATTTTTTCAAAATATGTAAAATCTATAAAATCATAAAAAGATCAAAAATGACATGAAATATTATTTTAAGAAGGTTATAACCCACAAATTTGCTAGAAAATTAGTTATTTAGTAAAAACATGCAAAATCTTTAATCTCCAACAAATAATCAAAAGTGATGTGAAATGCTATTTTTAGAAGGCTATAACTCACAAATTTGTAGAAAATGACTTATTTTTTAAAAACATGTGAAATTTATAAAATCATAAAAATATCAAAAATGACATGATTTTTAGAAGGTTATAACCACGAATTTGCAAGAAAATAAGTTATTTTATAAAAAAATTCAAAATCTATAATCTCCTACAAGTAATCATAAATGATGTGAAATGTTATTTTTAGTAGGCTATAACTCACAAGTTCGTAGAAAAATTAATTATTTTTGCATAACATGTGAAATTTATAAAATCATACAAATATCAAAAATAACTTGAAATATTATTTTTATAAGGTTATAACCCACGAATTTGCAAGAAAATGAGTTATTTAGTAGCCTCTTATCAAATTATGTTTTCATCTTTTTGCTATCTTCATTTTCTTTGTTTTAGTCGTGTTTCTTTGTTATTCACTATGTATTTCCATCGGCTATAAGTCCAGTTATGTTCCAATCTTAGCATGGGATTTAACGATGTCTCTTCTTTCTTTCCATCGGAGATTGTGATTACTTTTATTTTTGTGAACTTCTTAAAGTCTGAAGGAGTAAACCTTCGAATTTGGTCGGAGTTTCCTTAGATTGGTGTTTGCATATGGACTATATTTCTGGTTTGCTTCAAAATTCAATTATCAGATAGACTATGTAAAAGAGATAACCTGAAACGGCAACAAGGAACAATGTTGAATACTTGGAAAACAATTTCCGGTGTGCATGGCGGAGAGAATTTTAAGTCGATATGTAGCTTCACTGAACAAAACGTGGTTGACATGCCATTTTACACTTTTGTTTTCACTTGGACATGTGTTTATTTCAGCAAATATTAATTCTTGTAATACCATGTAACGGTTTAAGGCTTTTAGGCCATGTAATGACTTTTGTTGATATATAATACTATTCAGTTTCCGAAAAAAATATAAAAATATTCTGCAAGTGGTCTTTACGCTATAGCAGGTCATAGTATTTATATTATGCAAGAATTTGCTAACGAGCCGGCTAGTTGTGGTCCAATATTAACAAAAAAAAAACTAAATCTTTTATTTAATTTTTGTTTTCTTAAATTTGTTTTCAAAATGGTTGTAGTGTTGTCCTTTAACAAAACAAAACAATTGTTGTAATGTTATGTTTTCGAACTGTCGGGTTTTCCCGCCACGCCGTCTTTTTCATTACCTTTTCAATTCCGTTAGAGATGCATTTTACGTTCCGATCAACGTCGATTGTGACCGTCGAAATCATAAACCTTTTCTCTACCTTGCGAACCATCAGAGCTCCTTTTTCTTCACCCGTAGCTATTACTCCTGCATCGAAGTTATCTGCTAATTTGGGTCAATTCTTCGAGGTGAAACAGGATCATGGAATCATGGTGAAACAAGGGACTTACAATTCTCTGTTTCTTCACAACAAACTCTTGCAAGCCTACACGAAAAACAGAGAATTTGAGGATGTAGATAAGCTCTTCGACGAAATGCCTGTGAGAAATATTGTTACTTGGAACATAATGATTCATGGAATTATTGACCGTGACGGTGACACCAACCACAGAACTCATCTTGGTTTTTGTTATTTGAGTCAGATTCTTCTCAGTGAGGTGACTTTGGATCATGTATCGTTCATTGGTTTGATCCGGTTGTGTACTGATTCGACTAATGTGGAAGCTGGTATTCAGTTACACTGTCTGATAACGAAACATGGCCTTGAATCGAATTGCTTTCTGAGTACTACTCTTGTTGATTTTTATGGGAAATGTGGTTACATTGTTGAAACAAGACGAGTTTTTGAGGCGGTTTTGAGTAAAGATTTGGTGCTATGGAACGCTTTAGTTTCATCGTATGTTCTCAACGGTAACGTCGATGAAGCTTTTGGTTTACTCAAGCTGATGGGTTCTAACAAAAACAGATTCACAGGTGATATTTTCACTTTCTCGAGTCTTCTCAGTTCATGTGAGATCGAACAAGGGAAGCAGATTCATGCCATTGTCTTCAAACTCTCATTTCAAGTCGACATTCCAGTTGCAACTTCATTGGTCAATATGTATGCTAAGAGTAATTATATGAGCGATGCTCGCAAGTGTTTTGATATGATGATTGTGAGAAATGTAGTGTCTTGGAACGCCATGATTGTAGGTTTTGGGAAAAATGGAGAAGGGCGCGAAGCTATGAGACTTTTTCGTCAAATGCTTCGTGAGAATCTTCAACCAGATGAGCTTACGTTTGCAAGTGTTCTAAGTTCCTGCACGAAATTCTCTGCAATTCAGGAGATTAAGCAAGTGCAAGCCATTGTTACTAAACAGGGCTTTGCAGATTTTTTGTCAGTGGCTAATTCTCTGATATGTTCTTTCTCGAAGACTGGAAACTTATCTGAAGCAGTTGAATGTTTTCATTCGATCTGTGAACCCGATCTTGTTTCATGGACTTCAGTAATTGGAGCTTTAGCTTTTCACGGATTTGCAGAAGAAAGCTTGCAAATGTTTGACCGTATGCTGCGAGACCTTCAACCAGATAAGATCACTTTTTTAGAGGTTCTGTCTGCTTGTAGCCATGGAGGATTAGTTCAGGAAGGGGTTCATTGCTTCAGACAAATGACTGAGGTGTACAGGATACAACCAGAGGAAGAACACTTCACTTGTCTGATCGATCTTCTTGGTCGAGCTGGGTTTATTGACCAGGCCTTTGATGTTCTAAAATCCATGCCAATGGTGCCAAGCACAGATGCGTTGGTAGCTTTCACAGGAGCATGTAAAATTCATGAGAAGGGAGAATCCATGAGATGGGGTGCAAATAAGCTACTTGACATTGAACCTACCAAACCTGAAAATTACTCGCTCTTGTCAAACGCTTACGTCTCTGAAGGCCATTGGAATCAAGCGGCTACACTGCGTAAAATAGAGAGGAGAAACTGCAACAATCCCAAAACTCCAGGTTGCAGTTGGCTGGAGGACTACTCAATCTAACAACCATAACCATGAACACAGCAATATTTAGTCAGCTTTTAAAAGCCACGGAAGTAGAAATTGTTCAAGAACTCCAAAGCTTCTAATTGTACCAAATTATCTAGACATAAGACAGACGATGCAACTGGACAATTCCAGTGATCTTTTCTGTCTCTTTGTGTATAAACATACAAGATTACAGACACAAGTTGGCAGTGAGGTCCCGAAGCCATATCTAAAGAATCTACGTAAGAGAGGGAGAAAAACCTGAATATTTACCCATCAGAACGTGTTGTTTTGTTCTAAAACTTTTTTGGTTGGTATAGATTTAGGACAAGGTACAGAAAGAATGTAATGGCCTCTGTCTTTATGCTTTTCTTAGTTTCTTGGTAGCGAGTCTTGCCTTGTTAACTCGTAGTTGTCAGTTCCGAGGTGGGCTTGGTTCTCGTTATTTACAATTGAAATCTTCGAACAGAGGAAGAAGAATGAAGATGTGTAGATGGTGAAATGCCAAATACTGCACATAATATTCATATGTCAATAAAAAGATAGTTTATTAATGGATATAATCATATTTGAACACTTCAAATACACATACCTGTGCCAAATCCAGTACGTTGAACTGGTTTCCACTTTGAAACTTATGGCGGCCATGGTAAAGGCTAGGAGACCAGCCACCACAAAGCCCCAACGAAACCGTTTCTTAAGCATCTTGATCAAATTACTAAACCACTCTTTGACTGCCCGTGGCCTACGACAAAAAAAAAGAAAAGAAGAACTCAGATAAATTAGATTTTACATATGTTCAACATTTCAGGAAACTTTGAATGGCTTCCTTATGTTACCTGTCAAGCATATTCAAAGAGAATCCTGCTGACCCGCAATATGATCTATATTTGGTAACAAATTCTACCAGTAACCCAATGAAGAGACCGAGTGACCCGATCGCTAACACGATGATAATATTGGACGCCCTGCAAATAGATAGCAAGCAAATGTAAGGGTTTCAAATTAGTACCAAGGTACTATTTATCATGACCATTATGTCAAACATCTCAGATACCTTGTTGCCTTAGTCAAGGCCAATAAAGCTGTGAGGATGGCAACAACTGTGTGTATTGTTCTCTTAACTGCTTCATCAGCCGTGGATAAGTATACAAAGGTCCCAATCACAGCCATGAAAGAGAGCCAGAAATCCATGAACTGAAGCAAAAAAGTTACCATCTCTTAACTAAGTAATTTCACACAGAAGATGACAATGATGCTGCTACCAATCACACGTACCTGCAAAACGTTGTAACTTAATACACACCAGGTGCCTACATCACATGCATGATACAGAGCACTAGAGATTCCGCTAGTTGTGAACAGAACCCACTCTGCATACTCCTGTTAAGGAATGAATAGGCAGCTTTTACATGGGAAAAAGAAAGAGATAAACTAAGAGCATCAAATTAAAAATGTAAACCAAGAAAATTACTCGTTTCCGAAGAGCCCAGTAAGCTGGCAAAAGAGCCGCGGCATTAGATGCAATGAGAGCAATAGACTGAACAATATGTCCTGCATCAGGTTTTAACCACATGAGTACATTAAAAAAAGTTGTTAAGGTTTCAAACACAGACACATTGAGATACCTCGGTGTGATACAATTTCAATGCTGCAGTCAAAGCCTCCGTGGGTTCTGTCACAAGAACAAAAGCTGAAATACAACACAAGAGTTTAACACTCAATATAATCTACACTCCATATGTTTACAAATTAAAATTGATTCAAGATAGAGAGAAACCTGTAAGATGTCAATCCACTAGCGTCAAAAGCATATCGGCATTGCCCATGAGACGAACACCTTCGCGGGCATCTTTCAAGAGAAAGAGATACTAGAGTAGGTGGACCTCTGGAAACAGCAGGAGTAGTAGAGTCATTGCGCTGCCTTAACCCGAATGACCATGTTCCTTCTCGAGCATACAAGATGTAAAAATCAGCCTTTTCCTGGCTAGAATTATATAATGAAAAGAACATTGAGCGGCTGGCATTTGTTCGATTTACATAATAATAATCCCGGTCGTCAAGCGTTGGTAATCCACCAAATCTAAGATACACTTCATACTGTATCGTGGCATCAGATGTTAATCTGAAGTGGATATGCCCACCAGCACCTCCTTGAGGTATGTTCATGAGAAAATAAGTCCAAGAGCTTGTGTCTACTTCTGGAATAGAGGAAAAGTTGGTGGCAATGGGTTCGAGGGCGAAATCTGTGCTCGAGCCTGAAGATGAAGCTTCATCAACCGGCAAATAGTATGATTCAAAAGGTGTTAACGATCCTCTTCTCATAACTGCCTGCATAAAATGTATCGTATTCAACAATTATAATAAGTATAGAGCTCTTGATCTTGACATACTCAGAAGCTTTTAGAGCAAATTACCTGAAGCATGTAGATTTGCTGTCCACAATTTGGTCCTGCTTTTCCCGCAGGACATCCAAGCACTTTAACATTCATCGAAAAACAGACCTTAGAACTAGAATTTGTGCCCTGCACAAGCCGATTCTCCCGTCCAGATAAACTAGCAACGATATACCAGCGACCAGCTTTTGGTTTGTTAATTACTAACGGAACTTTGTGTATATCACCAGCGTAATCATGTAGAGTCTCTGAAGCAATTGCTCCAAAACGGGCGTAACACATGAGATAACTTTCATTGGAATCTACTTTCACATTGGAAGCCATAATAACTAATTGTTCAGCTATACCATCTACATCTAAAGCATATGTCTTTGTTTCAACACCGGTCAGACAAGAATTAGGGAGTGAATCCGAGCAAGAAACAACGCTTCCTGTCTGGTTATCAAACCGAGAACATGAAAGCGGAAAAATAGTCTGGTTGCAAGAGGGCCCCCACATGGTAGCGGTTTTACATCCTTCGACACTAATGTTGGCACTAAATGAAAACGCCGAGGAGCGAACAATCTGTGCAGTATCCAAGTATTAGAAATCTAATTTACAACAATTATACCAAAAAACTGAGGAAGATTACAAGAACCCAAGTTTAAAAGAGTGTTACTCATATAAACCATACCATTTTCCCCTGAGTCCTCGTAGCCCCGATTCCGTTGAAAAGACCAACATACCAAGCACCCGGTGATATCTGAAAAAGATAACGTTAGAAAAGAAACTCATCATCTCAAAATGTCCTAACACGCAAGCTTTCTAGTAGTTTAAATACCTGTTCATTGGTCAATCTCAATGATATATTCTTCTGCATTGGGTAACACTGTTCTGCAATCTCAATATCTTCAGCTCCTTCAAAAGATCCATTGAAGAACCGTCCTAACTCTACAAAAGATCAAGAAAACACTTTCTTAATTACCTAAAAATAGTAAGGTATGTGAGTTCTTTGATCAGACAAAGAAGCTAAACTACACGTTTTTTACCTAAATCGTACCTAAACCTTCAAGAGCGTTGGTTGATGCATCAGGCAGAGGAGGACTACCATCTCTGAAGCATATAACAGGAAGAAGACTTTTTGAAATCCTCGAAATACTTTTAGCAGTCTACAAAGAACAATCAATACATGGCAATACACTTACACTTTCAAGTAAATACCAAAACAATCAAATCGAAAATTTTGAAGAGAAATCTCTTATGTGGTAATAAAACTTACGATATCAACATCAGATTCAATAGCTACATTCAACGATGAGAACCATGGAGGCAAATCAACTGCAGGGAATCAAACAAAGAATCAGAGAACATAAATTCAATAAACTATTACAAATTCAAGTCCAATTCTAAGTGATATCAATCAGAAAGAAGTCAACAATTGATCAAACTAAACAGACCTCTGATGTAACGCGTATCGTAGGGTCTGACTTGAGATTTAGGATACCTGAAGCTCGAGACAGTGAAAAAGCTTCCATTATTGTCCAAACCAGAATCTTGTAGACAATTACTAATTGAAACAGCCCATGAAAACAAAAAGAGAATTCTTAAACCCAGAATCCAAATCTCTGCCATAATAAACTCTAATTTCTCCTGAGAATTAAGGGTTTTAGAGTATTTAGTGTAAGTATAAGCAGCTCATCGTTCAAATAGAATTTTCGTCGAAGAAAATATTATTGTTGTGATACACAATATTAAGGACTTTTATTATTTATGACTTTTACTTTTCTTTATTTTTACTCACTTTAATTCACGCGCTAGGATAAAACATGTGTACTTGTGTACGTCACACGCGCCAATCGTCCGGTTGATGATTGATTGAACTTTTGGTTAATATAAAATATTGGCGCGTGGATCTAACGTAATATTATACTTGTTTTATGAGATTTATATCGTTCTGAATAATCTATTACGTGTTGGTCAGAGACAAGAGTCATACATAGATCAAAAACTTATGTTTCATTTATTTATATTTAGTTTTTTGGTCCTTGAATCTTACGACAAAAATCAATTATTTTTGTTTAAACAGAACAATAAGTTTTGGATGATTAAGCAAAAAAAGAGAAGACATGGTTACACAAGACTATAGTCGTTGAAGAAATTCGATTTAAAGAAAGTTAAGCTCTGCAGTAGCTTAAGAATATAGATAAATATGTGTGTATCATAGTAGCAATTATTCAACCAAAATAAAATGAGTTTAGATTCAATATAAAGGAATCTGAAGATCAAACAGAGCAGACTTAAGAAAAGAAGAAGGAGAAGAAGGAATCATTAAACATGTTTCTCTCTCTCAATGGTCAGGATTGAGTTTGACAGACTCCTTGTAGATAAGCTCCTTTATGTTTTCTTCTGTGCAAGAAGGATGTTCGAAATCAAAGCTGAAAGGAGTTGAACAGACTGGTTCTTTGGTTACATCATGGTGTGGTGATAAGTAAGCATGGCCAAGAGCTTCATCAACTACACACAGTCCAAACAAACCATAATACAAATGTTTTATGCACACCAAAGCAAACTGCAATGAATGTTTTGAAGGGTTTTTCGTGTTTGTTACCTGAGATGCGTCGGTTTGGATCAAAGACAAGCATCCTCTCCAGCAAATCTGTGGCAGTAGAAGGCATTTTTGGGAATCTAGCAGCAAACTGTTGTTTTGGGTATCGTGGAAGTTGCCTAACGTATCTTCTTGCGTTGTCACTGCGAAGGAAACCGAGACTGGAGTTGTCTGGAGAGCCTACAAGCTAATTTTCAAGGATTGGTTTTTAAGTGAATATCAAAAGGGTGTTGCAGTTCAGACAACTTAAAGAACTAATGGTTTACTTTGATGTTTTTTTACCTCTGTAATAAGCCTAAGCTGATGAACATAATCTTTGCCTGGAAACAATGGTTGTCCCGTCATGATTTCGCCGAGTATGCAACCAACAGACCAAATATCAATAGCTGCGGTGTACTCTGAGCAGTTAAGAAGCAACTCAGGTGCTCTGTACCAACGGGTAACGACATATTCAGTCATGAAATCTGTGTCTGAAGTTGTTCTTGCAAGCCCAAAATCACCAATCTTTAGTTCGTTTTTTGAGTTAAGTAGCACGTTGCTTGGCCTTAGATCACGATGTAATATGTTGGCTGAGTGCACGTATTTGAGCCCTCTTAAGAGCTGGTACACAAAGAACTGTAACGAGAAGAGAAGTAAACAGAATAAAGATCAGATCAGAAAAGATCAGAGAGTTCCATGACTAATAATGATCACAACAACACAAAGAGACTCACACGGCATTGGTCATTGGTCAGTGCTTGGTTAGAACGGAGGATACGCTGAAGATCAGTGTCCATTAACTCATAGACAATGTAGACATCGTTGAAGATATCTCGTTGCGGAGGTCTTACAATATCTTTAATGGTTATAACCTAAAGAAGGCTCGAAGATCAGTTAATTACAAAAACAAATAGTTAAAAGTAGAGAAATCCTTTGCTTGCCTCTACCCTGAAGATAAGGAACACTAGATAGATCTAGCAAATTTGAGAAACTTAAGATGTTTCAAACGAGAGAAATGATGGTTAAGGCTTACGTTCTCATGATCCATATGCCTGAGAAGTTTAATTTCGCGTAGAGTTCTCTTAGCATCAATAATGTTATCAAAAGCGTTACCAATCTTCTTAATCGCCACTCTCTCTCCAGTCACTGAGTTCACCGCAGCACTGAAACTCAAGAACTACGAGTATGAATATTCAAAAGAAGAAGGCTTTGCTATTGATCAGAAGAAGAATCCAAAGAACTTACCAGACAATACCACAAGCTCCTCTACCAATGGGACGTATAGGAGGGACATACTTTCTGGAAACTTCAAAGAGCTGTCCATAAACGTTGTACTGAATATAGCGGCCACCGTGTGTTGGGACAACTTTGATGCAGTGCTCTGTAGAACCAGAGCTTGATTCTCCAGACATGATGCAATGATCAGACCAAAAACAATAGAGAGAGATCAAGAAGATAGGCTTTTGTTGAAGTTGAAGGATCCTCTCTAAAGTGTCTGTTGAAGACACTAAATCCATGTGAAGAGAGAAGCTTTTTTCAACTGTAAAAGATCTCTCAAGTGACCCGTGAATCTAAAGAGCATGAAATATGACATACGTGTATGGTCACAAGAAGCAATGCCACTCCTTATCTCAATACTGCATTTTTCATTTGTTATTACTAATTTAATTCATCTTTGAATCGTGTCTATGCTTTCTGATTTGATCCTTCGATTAAATCTGTTCAGAAGATTGTATCTTTACACAGAGAACAATGTTTTTCCAAGGCAAAGAGAATGTATTATATCATTATGTTATATGGCAGAATCGATTTCAATACAGACAATGGACCAACACAACACACATTAACCGAAGAGACAAGCTCACACGATGGACTCCAGCAATTAAACAGATAAACACTTTCATGAACCTAAGGCTACGTTCTGTGAGGGTTGTTTACCTCACTGTCTTAGACTACATTTCTCCAAATGCATTGCCAGAGATAAGTCGCTTGACCTGAGATTACAAAGCAATACATCACGTCCGCTTAAAGTCATTTTGAAGAAACTGTCAACTTCCTCCAGTAACTGATCCAACCCCTGAGACAATCTCTCAGCTTGTGTCCCTAATTCTGTAACATAATCCTTAAAGGTTTCAACGTCGACAGGATCAACACCATCTTGTATCATAGGGTATAGCTTCTCAACACTAGCGTCAACGCACTCCAGCTCTTTGAGAATTGTCGTTCTACCGGTAGACACCATGTTTCTGATCTCAGCATTTACAACACTCTGCATATCAGTAAAGGCCTTGGACCACAATGGCTTTTCAGAGACAGGTAAATCAAAAAGATCCTTCATCGAATCAGACCAGGCTGCGGTAAATACACTGCAGATATATACCGTTTGAACCTTCACACCATAAAAAGCCTGCATAAGAACCTTTCCTTTAGGCGAGTTCTTAACTTTAGGCAAGCTCAGAGATTTGATAAGGTCATCTAAAACAGCACGGCAGTTGTCAATTCTAGGATTGTTTGCATTTACATGTTGCCTCCAGCTATCAAGCGAAGACCGCGCCTGGAGATATTTCTCCCCAGAATTCGACTTTAAATTGTGCAGAACACACTTGAGGAACAGATCTCCCTGGTTGAGACGTGTGAGCTCTGAGCTAAAGGCGTTGCAGAGATCTAGTAACTTAATGCTTATGTTGAGGTAAACATCAACCCATTTTTCTTCCCAATCAGAGACAGGAAGCTGGAGATCAGTGATAAGTGTATTTATGTTATTATAAGTCTCGCAGAGTGACTCCATAGCTAGCTTCATCCATGATAAAGTGAGGATATCATCTTTGCTCTTAGGCATAAGTTTCTTCAATCTCTCAGCCAAAAGTAGCTCAAAGCCGCTCAGTAGAGAAAGTAACCATGGGGATAAATCTGAGCCCTTTGGTGATAACATCCGAAAGGGATTTCCAAATGGGAAGAAACCTCGTGGTGGATCTTGTGGTCTACTCATTTTGCTGAACACAGAGAAATGAAACAGACATTGTTAGAATCATGTTGATGTACAAGCTGATTTTATATGAACTCAACGTATCTTATGGGTTGTTGCTACGCATAGAAGGGCTAATCAAGGAAACCAAACTCAACCTCAGCGTCTGATAAAGCTGACAACATATAGGATCTTAAACAAAACAAATACAATTATGAAAGAAAAAACCCACAAGGAATCAAGCACATAATCAATTGTTCTAAGCCTTAATCTACACTTGAAGATGGCCAGAATCAAGGTATTATGAATAAAGCTTCAATCTTCCCAGATTTAACACACAAGATCAGTACATAGTAAACTCTAACCCTAAAATGCATCTAAAACTAAAAACACAGACTTCAATTTTCAGAAGAACACATATCACAACAAAAGGAAGCTTATCGCTAACACAAACCTCAATTTCAACGAATCTTACGGTTCTAAGTTGTCGTAGATGTAGAAATCAAAAGGAAAGTCTTCGGAAATGATCTTCTAATGCTTCATAGAATTTTATGAGTCGGTAGTCTGAAGAAAAATCTATGGTGGAGGTCCGACGTCAGTTTATACTTGTGATAGAGTAACGGCAGGTCACAAAAAATAACTAATCAAAAACTTACACGTGTAAAATTGTGAATGGATGTCTCGTTTTGATTGGTCACAGCTCTGTGTATGTATATAAATGTTATAGCGGAAAGTGGACGGCTAATTTTTAGTCTTTTTTTTTTTATCGAAGGGACCAAAACAGGACGGTTTCGTGGGATTACATAAAGTCATTAGTATAGTCTTTATTTATTTTAATTAAAAAGTAAAAATCTAACGGCAATAAATTTCAATACTATGTCCTACAGACTCCATGTTGTTGTTTTTTTTTTAATAAAATAAAACTCTGAAAATTAGTTTGAATATAACTTCTACCATCAATTTTTTCTAGTAGTAGGTATACACTTTTACAAAATTGTCAAGTAAATATTTATGTTTTATAATCAAGTCATGTAATTTTTAGAAGTTACGAACTCATAAGAGAGTTGCGTAAATGGGCCGCAAAGCCCATGTGACAGATGTATCGTTAGAGCCCCACAAGAAACAAACTGGTCGGGAGAAGTATGGACCCCACACTTACATAGCTGTCTTGATGTCTTTATCTACAATACACGTTTTCCTTGTTTCTAATTTAATGGGCCATATAGTTTAAGCCCAATATAGACATAAGCGAGATCAACCGGCCCATAAACGTTATGTAAGCCTCTGGATGACTCAGAGGGTCTGAGAGTGTCGAATCGAATCTCGCGATGAACTTGATAACGGCGGTGATGTCTCCCGGAGCTGAATTGCGGCCATACGATGCTACGATCCAGTTGCTCTCTTTCAATTTTCCCTTTCACGGCGAAACAACCTTCTTTCCTTATACAGAAACGTATTTCCTCCGAGCTCTCTTCTGATCGTGTCACCCTTCACGGTGGTGGTGTCTCCTCCGCCGTTTCTTCTTCCCGCCTTCGTGATCTCGTTTTCGTCGTAAATCCTCAAGGTGGGTTTGCTCTTTTACTCGCTGGAAGAATAAATGACTTAGAGTAGGAATAGACTGGATATAAAAATGATGACTTTTTCACCTAAGGATCAATCTCGAGGTGGAATTGAGGTTTCGGGTTATCCTCTCTTGATTCTTTTTGATGTCTTTTAATTTGGAATTAGGTGCTAATGGTAGAACAGCTACGGAATGGAAAAATTTGCTTCCTTACGTTCAATCTCGTCTTGGTAAAGACTGTAATGTGAGTTTTTGATTCGACTGTCTTTTTGTGCTCTGTGTAAGTGCCTTCTTCTGTATCATGAAATTTGTTTTGCTCTTCCTCTTGTTTGTTTCTTCAGGTATACGAATCATTCACATCGGGTCCTTCTCATGCCATTGACATTACAAGAGAGGTAAGAAGCAGTGAAAGTAGTATATTACTTTGATGGGTACAGTATTCTCTGTATTTTCTATTTGATTTTAAGTGGAATATTTGGTGCCTCAAATTATACTCTTAGGCTATTAGAGATGGTGCAGATGCTGTAATTGCGGTTGGAGGTGATGGAACATTGCATGAGGTAGAAATTGAAAATCCTTTTTTGCTAGAAGTGAGCTTAGAAGACTGTTACCTTCACTCAGTCTATCTGTTTATCTTCAGGTTGTTAATGGTTTCTTTTGGGAGGGGAATCCTGTCAGTAATCTCAATTCTGAAGGTAGTCATTCGACTGCACTTGGTGTGAGTAGCTTGAATTGACTATTTTACTTGTTTTGTGTTTATCTTCTGTGGAGTTGCGGTTTACATTGTCAGTCCATCCTTCTTTATTTTGCAGCTGATTCCTTTAGGAACTGGCTCGGATTTTGCTAGAACATTTGGTTGGTTAGTTCTTGCAACTTCTGTTTGATGTGATTTGCTTTCGAAAGTTATGTTGATGCAAATCTTAAGTATATGCTGCATTTCTTAGGAACAACGATCCTTGTGAAGCGGTGGAGCGCATTGCTAAAGGTATGTCACTAAAATCCGTTTGTGGAATTAAGACTTATTGACTTCTGTGTTACAATATCTCATGAATGAAACATCCAGCATTTTTCAGGGATGCTATCACGAATAGATGTTGGTGTTATCGACAAGGAAGGAAGGGATCTGCATTATTTCATTAATGTTGCTGATGTTCATTTGTAAGGATATCATGGAAACTTTCTGTGTGGTTGATTCTGAAGAGACGAATGTAAATTTCTCTTTTTGCTTCTCATTACTTGCAGGAGTGCAAAATCAGGATTTTACGCTGCAAAGTACAAAAAATTTGGAAACTTGTGTTACGTAATCGGTGCCCTACAAGCTTTTATAGGCCATCAAAACCGAGATATGAGAATAAGGGTAAGCAATTATATTAGCATAATCCCTCCTCAGTATAACAAATAACTTGAAAACGTTGTGTTATATTATCAGGTCAATGGAGGTGAATGGGAAATATATCCTCAAGTCACTGCTCTCTGCGTTGGAAACGCTAAATACTTTGGTGGTGGTATGAAAATCACGCCCAATGCCGTCCCTGGAAATGGAAATCTTGAGGTACAACAACTCATTTCTTAGATCTCAAATCCCTATGTTGTGAATATGATATAGCTTTTTAACCTTCATACACTTCTCTACAGGTTGTGATTCTTCAAGACTTCAAATGGTATGATTTCGTACTGAAACTTCATACGCTATACAACGGGACACATCTTACGGTTAACAATGTGACTTCAAGAAGGTAGGAATGATTTTCAGTTTCTTCACATTTTGTACTGTAAAATGAGTTTAGCACTTGAAATAATCCTCTCCACCTTTGTGGTTTTTCTTGTAGTGTACAAAGTATCGAAGTGGAAGAGATTTCAGACAGTGGAAGTATCTATGTTCAATCAGATGGAGAATATCTTGGATTTCTACCTAGAAAGTTTCAAATTCTACCAGGTGCTATTGACATGATAAGCTGATCAAATCGTACCTGCTTAAGTGTAGAAGAAGACTCAATTTTGTTTTTAGTTCAGCCTTTAGAGATTCTTCTGCAATATCTTAATTTGATTCATTGTTTAACGAATCAGATATTTTACTCGTTGTGAATTGTATCTATCTTTATTATCGTGTGGTCTCTATTATTCTGTTAAGACACATTTTTTATTTAAGCAAAAGTCACCTTTCCTTGATCAATCATCCAACAATGGTAGCTTCTCTTTCGTTTCACTCAATCGCCACCATAAATCCTAGCTATTCCGGTGATCATGGCCGTTCAATCTTCCTACGTAGCTGCCGATACAAACCAACTGGAGTAACTTGCAGAGGACAAAGTCCAACTAACGAGCCACAGATTAACAAAACACCAGAACCAGATAATGTTCTTCTCAAAATCGCTTGGTATGGATCCGAACTACTTGGAATCGCTGCTTCTGTTTTTCGATCTCCGACATCTCCTCAGATTGAGACAAACTTCGAAGTTCCTGTTGATTGTTCAGGACGAGCTGTTCGTGTAGCTGTTGTGGATTTCATTAAACAAGACTTTAAAAGATCGTACTTTGTTACAGGTCATTGACTAATGACATTAACTCAATCAAATATTAGCTTCACTTCTGTTGTCTGAATCAGAATCTGACTTTTCAGGGAACTTGACACCAGAGGTTTATGAGGAGAAGTGTGAGTTCGCAGATCCGGCTGGTTCGTTTAAGGGTCTTGCTCGTTTTAAAAGGAATTGTACTAATTTCGGAAGCTTAATCGAGAAATCGAAAATGAAGCTCATGAAATGGGAGAACTTTGAGGTACAGTCAACTACTAAAAGATGAAATCATGAAACCTTTTAGATCCATGACAGAGAAAAAAACTTTTTTTTTATTCATGGGTTTTGCAGGATAAAGGAGTTGGACATTGGAAGTTTAGTTGTGTCATGTCGTTTCCATGGAAACCAATTCTTTCAGGTATCTTATAGATTTGTTAAAGTCTTCAATGATTGATGAAGAAGAAAAGGAGAAAAGTTATGTCTTTTTATGGAAACTTTAATGAGAAATCAAATCTGTTGTTTCACAGCAACTGGCTACACAGAGTATTATTTCGACACAGAATCCGGGAAAATTTGCAGGTAAAAGATCATTTATGAGCTTATGAATATCAAAAGACATTAATGGCTTTCAACTTTGGAATCTCTAAGCTGCTGGTTTTACATGTTTTGATGAGTGGATGCAGACATGTGGAGCATTGGAATGTACCTAAGATTGCTCTGTTTAAGCAACTTCTGAGACCTAGCCGTGGATTAGTGGAGGCACAAAGATAGCTTGATGGCGAATGATGTTAGTTTTTACATTAGATAATCAAACATCATGTATATAAAACTTCCTTATACAAGTATTAAACATCTGTATTGTAAAGTGATACTGCATTTGCTCAAAAATTTGCATCTAAAACAACTAAAGATGGCACATTAACTGTCTGATTAGCTCAATTGGAGAAGCAACAGAGTAACCAACTTCAGCTTCTTCAATTTACCAACTTCTGGGAGAGGCTTCATTAGAACTTCCCTGGTGGTGTGATTTGGTTCAATGGACTGTGTAATCATCTCATTCATTAGTTCAAGCACAGTATCAGAGTTCCTGTCCCCAAGCTTATATTTTTTGTTAACAGAAGCATTTAGTGACCAAGTTAACAAAATCCGTTGTAGTCTAGCTGGTCAGGATACTCGGCTCTCACCCGAGAGACCCGGGTTCGAGTCCCGGCAACGGAGCTTTTTTATATTTTCGTCTCTGTTTAGCAAACCGGATTCTGATTCAGTCTGGTGAATGTATACCAATAATTTAACCACATGCTTGTTGTGTTCTACTTGAATGACATACACATGGTGTTGTACTAGAGATCACTGTTAAGTCTGTAATAACCAGACTAAATAAAGTCTCTGGTCTCAAAGTCATGCACGTGTAAGATGACGTGAAGGAATATTTTTGGTTATTGTTGATCTGAAGTAGTTGAATGTAGTTGGCTTCTTAACCTTTTTATACTTGTCTCCAATACACATCACTAAGAATTCTTACATGATCTAGATCTCTTCTTCAATGGACGGTCACGTTTCTACTCATGAGATTAGTCATACGAAGAACCAGAAGATGAAACATCCTAGATTTGCTTTTCGAACAAAGAGTGATGAAGATATAATTGATGATGGTTATCGATGGAGAAAATATGGTCAGAAATCTGTCAAGAACAGCTTATATCCAAGGTAAAATATTTCAAAATGAAAGTACAACGATTTATTTCCATAAGAACTATCATATAGCATCAAATCAAACAAAAACCCCAGTTTAAAATCGGTTTGGTATAAATTATGATAGCGAAAGTTCAAGTCTCAAAATATTGAGAATATATAAGTTTAGAATTTTTATATCGGAAATAATTAAATTTTAACTTTATTATCGAGGATATATAATTAGGTCTGATCCTTTAAAATTAGAATCCATTTATATCAGAAATAATTAGATTTTAATTTTACTATTTAAAGTCCATTTAAAAATATTAAAATCCAAAATTTTGATGTTTTAGGATTTTTTTTTGCACAAGGTCTTCATTTAAGTTGAGCCGAATCTGCATATAGTTACAAAATCTTAATTTGGTGTATATCTAGTGATATATGATAGTTTTCGTGAAAAAACCATTTTAAAAATATTGTATTTTTTGTGTTTCTCTTACTTATATGATGTTGTTATGAAATTGGAATTTAAAACCGAGATAAATCAAAAGGAGCTATTATAGATGCACACAAAACATGTGTAACGTGAAGAAGCAAGTTCAGAGACTGTCCAAGGAGACATGCATTGTGGAAACAACATATGAAGGAATCCATAATCATCCTTGTGAAGAGCTCATGCAAACCCTAACTCCTCTTCTTCAACAAATGCAATTCCTCTCTAAGTTCACTTAGTTATATACATATAATTATGTGTTTGTGTATATATATATGTTAACGATTTAACGTTCCATAGTTCGTATAACGTAACGAATCATAGTATTGTAATCAGTTCAATCTCGTTTTGATTATGAATTAATGTTAATCATATAATTAAAGAAAATCAGTTGTAGTCCGAATGAAACGATCACCAAATGATTATATAGACTGATATCTTCTGGTTAACCGACTAAACCGGATCTGGTTTTGGTTGAAGTTCCCTAACCTAAAACTAGTTTCATTACATTGATCAATGCAATAAAGAAATGTTTTAACCAAGCGGTTTTGATCTAGCGATAAATCTCCTAGATAGAGGTGCTGAATTTGAGTTGCTTGGCTACCGATTTTTAAAAAAAGCAGCCAACCTTTAAAAGGATTATAGGTCAAAGGTCCGAAACTTCCTAGCTATGAAAAGAAGGAAAGAAATGTTTTGTCGATGAGTAAAGCTATCTTTTGACGAATTGTATAGTTAAATAGAATATCGTATATTTACATCTTAATTACGATTCTTTGCCAAAAAGTAGAAAGAAGAGTACTAAGCAACATACAATTGTTTCTTTAAAATCTTAAAAGTTTTTAAAGTTTTAACAGATAGCTACTCATTTTATTAATTTATACCAAAAAATATATAATACTGTCGACAATGTACAATTGGTCAAGTAGTTAATATTATCTAGTGTTTGTTTCACATGATATTATTAGTCCATGCCCACAAACAGAATAATGAGAACCAAATAGCTTAAGAAAAAATATCGAACTAACGTCAGTGCGCTCAAAAATCATCGTCCACCAAGGAAGAATCACCGTGCTAATTAAATAAAAATAAATCTCGTCAATTAGAGGAGATTGATTGACACAATAACGAATATATAAATCTCGATCTATCCAAAGTTAATGAAATAATTAAGATATTTCACGAGACATAAGGAAAGAAAAAGATTTATAAATACCAAATACATCAATCCAAAATAACAAAACAATCACTCTGATAGTTACCAAAAGAAATTGTTAGTCAGTCCGAGATTAAAAAAAAAACTCAGGTCTAGAAATAAATTTCTTGAATCGCTTGTTGCATCTGTTTACTGAAACCGATTTAACGATTCTTTTCATAATTATTTATTTACATATAAATAATTAAAAATTTGATTATGTACCGGATTTTGTCAATAAAAAACAAAATTAAGTAATATTTTTCTCTTCTTTTTATTCCTTTTCGGACAAGCTCAGAAGTAAGCACGCACATTGTGACCATGATGCTCGAAAAACGGATCTATCCTTAGAATATACATACAAATATTGTATTTTATTCCCTTTATTGATGTTAGAATCATAACATTATCCCTTGTTGAACAATAAATAATAATTATATTGGTCCTTTTACTTTCACAAACTTAAGAAACCCAAAAAGTCATAAAGGGGATGATTTTACTCGTAATGTTACAAAAACAACTTATTATTATTGATATAATTTTCATTTTTTTTGTGAACGGTAATAAAAATATGAGCCACAAATATTTGTCCATTAGCTAAATTCTTACATAAATTTTATAGGCGGTAGGATTCGATTTCTGATTATGCATGTTCGACTGTCTTTAGAGGATTTACCACCAGCCACTGGATTAAAGGTCATTTGTTGTATCTTCCTTATTTCTCATATTATTAATATAATTTATCGTTGACAAAAAACAAAAAAAATTAAAAGTCGCATATTCACCCTCCGCAATTTAAGCTCTTACTCATCCTTAAAAAGAGAACACAAAAATATAAAAAACCGAGAAAGCCATTAACATAAGAAAGAGAACTCAAGATAAAGAGACAGAGAGAAAGAACAATCCGATCCTTATAAACATGGCATCATCGGATAATGAGAAGATTAAAGCAGAAAAAGAGGTAGAAGAGAAGGCTTCATTTGTTTCAGGCTTATTAGACAAAGCTAAAGGTTTCTTTGCAGAGAAACTAGCTAATGTTCCGACACCAGAAGCCACCGTAGACGACGTTGATTTCAAAGGTGTAACACGTGAAGGTGTTGATTATCATGCTAAGGTCTCTGTTAAGAATCCTTATTCTCAATCTATTCCTATTTGTCAGATCTCTTTCATCCTCAAGAGTGCCACAAGGTCAGCCTCTCATCTCTCTTTATCTTTTGTTTTTTTTTTGGCATTTTTCTATTAATTTCTGTGCCCTTTGATTGACACTAACCCTTCATCGGACGAATGATAATTTTTAGATCTATTCAAGTGTGATCAATTGATAATAATTCTGGTTTAGAATGAATACTCAAATCCGTATTCTGAATCTACCTAGCCTAATTTTTATGTATTGAACAAGACCCGATCTATATTCTAATCTTCATAATACATCACATATAATAGAATAGAATATAACTCTAAGATTATTCTGAGTTGAATTGTAAATAAACGATTTGATTTGTCAACAATAAAGTTGACAAAATACGATTTACAGTTTAATCAAATTTGGGTGAAGAATACTAGTAAAGTTGGACATTTAACAATTTTACCAAATTCATATTTAAACATTTAACCAACATTCTTTTAAATAATTAAATATTAAGAAATGTAAATCAAAATATGGGCAGGTATCCGATATATATATATATATATATATATATCCGATATATTATATATTTTGTTAATCATATTATAATTAGATCGACAAAGTCCGATCAATAACTAAATCCCAAATTCATATCATAAAATTCATTTTTTCCATTTTTTTGCATCGGAAAAAAAATCGAACCTGCGTATCTAAGAATTTGTTAAAGATTTGTAAAGTGATCACTATCTCTGAGCCAACTGTCTTTGACACATTAAATAATAAAACATATGTCCAATCTACTCTATAATTACTAATTAATGACAAAAAAAAATATGTATAATTTTTCGTTGGTAATTAGTTTAGCCAGATCTGAGTTCATACATTGTGATCAATGTGCTGATTAATAATGTATGTGGTTCTGTAGGACAATAGCCTCAGGTACAATACCTGACCCGGGTTCGTTGGTTGGGAACGGCACGACCGTTCTAGACGTACCAATTAAGGTGGCTTATAGCATAGCAGTTAGTCTAATGAAAGACATAGCTACGGATTGGGACATTGATTATCAACTAGATATTGGACTTACCATTGATATTCCTGTTGTTGGTGACATTACTATTCCTGTCTCTACTACGGGTGAAGTCAAGCTCCCTTCCCTTCGCGACTTCTTTTAATTCATTACAACTTTTCTTTTGGTTATTAATATGATTTTCAATAATGTACGATCCATAATCATCATAGAGGATCGGAAGTTTCAATACTGGATTGTTGGTTATGTAATTGGATTGTCAAAGATATGTGATTGGCTATGTATGATTCGGTTTCCAAATGTCACAAATTCGAGTATCAATCAACATGATGACTAACTTAACTTGCTATAAAAACTCAAATCTAAGGACCACAATATCGTGTTTATTTTATAAGAAAATGACTACCCAACTTTATATTCCACGATTACATGATTAATGTGACTATGTAAGTATTGACTGATAGTTTTTTTTGTCAACCTTATTTTTTTCGAACAGTAACTAGATCGATAAGGTCGATTCATAGTTTAAACTCGCACATTAAAACCCTTTTTTTCTTCTATTTTTCTCAACGAGAAATTGAATTCCCACATCTAAAAATTTGTAAAGTAACCATTGAAGTACCTGTTCTTGATTATATATAATTATATATATTGTTTTATGTGAATGTTTAAATTGATTATATATTGTTTTATATATATTGTAAAGTAACCATTAAACACACGCTTATGTGAATGTTTGTGGTTAAATGGTTAAATTCATATCTATTATCTTTCATTATCAGAATTCGAGTTCAAAAAATCATGTATCTTTCTGAAATATTGCGTAAGATTTAATGACAGATTTGTACTATGATTTGAAAGAAAAAAAAAACAATTTGTGTTAGAGAAAACTTAGCAATGGGCGAGCATTTTTTGACTCGTAGGTTGTCTCCACCTAATTATAATTGATCAAGAATATTAGCTAGGAGCAAGCTACCTTTTAAATTACTTAAACTAACTTTAAAACAAATTTCTCATAGCGAAATGATAGAAATTAACCAGAATTGAAATATGAAAAATCATTAAACACACATACATATAAAAATCAACATTCTCATTAAACACACATACATATAAAAATCAACATTCTCCTCCATCTCCAAAACTTTGGTTTATACACTATAAATCACATATTCCATAACTCCTTAATCCAATACCTTAAACCACCATGACAGATTCAGACCATGTTCGTCCATTAGCTCCATCATCTATACTTCCATTAACCGATGAATCAACCTCCAACAAAAACACTATCAATCATCACAAAAACCGAATCAAATACTCAATCTGCATCATTACAACATCTTTGATACTTCTCACAATCATGTTGACTTTAATCTTCACAGTGTTCAAAGTCAAAGACCCGATCATCAAAATGAACGGTGTAACAATCAACGGTTTAGATGTAACCACAACAACTCTATCTCAACTATTGGGATCAAACATCTCATTAGTTGCAGATATGTCAGTGAAGAATCCAAATTCGGCGTCGTTTAAGTATTCAAACACAACAACAGATATACATTACAAAGGAACTATAATTGGTGAAGCTCATGGACCTCCAGGGAAAGCAAGAGCACAACGAACTTCAAGGATGAATATGACTGTTGAGATAATGACTAACAAGTTGTTATCGGATCCGGGTTTGGGTCGAGATGTGGCCGGGTCGGGTCTTTTGAATATGTGGAGTTATACTAAGGTTAGTGGTAAAGTGAAGATTATTGGGATTGTGAAGAAACATGTAACGGTTAAGATGAATTGCAGCATTGTTGTGAATGTTACGAGTCAAATGGTTCAAGACCTTCAATGTAAGAAGAAAATCGATATTTGAGGTTTTTGAAGGTATGTGTTAGGGTTTATATATTAATAACGTTTTTATCAAACTTTTTTTGAATTATTTGATGAGATTAGCAATGACTATATGAATCTATTTATGTTTATAGTAAGTTTTTTTTTCTAACGATTTTGGTTTGTTAATCTTGTCGAATCAACTGATAACAACTAATAAACTAAATAGTTCTATTTGATCAACAAGTCTCAATCATATTGACTACATATCAATGTTTAAAATTCTACTTTTTAGGTCCGAGATCTTTTGTTATTCCAAATATCTATATAACGGTTTAGAACATTATGTATATCATAAATCAAACTAAGAACACACCAAAACCAACCATTAGATCAAATCATTAGTTTATTGCATAAACGGTTTTAACTTTCTCTAATATATCGAATAATTCAAATTCAGGTAGAATATTATCGTTTCAAGTTTAAACCATCTAAAATTTCTTAAATATCACACATAATACGAGTTATAAGTTCTTTTCGCTCTACCACGAATATATTGCGACTAAGGCATCACCAGTTTTTCAAACATTTGGGTTCTAAAAACGCTCGAGTCCCCAAGACGCAAAAGACCGTTTAGTAAATTGCACTGAGAAGCCTAGAGAATCACACAAATTGGTCAACGAAACAAAGACAATGAATGAAGATAACATGGTTTCCAATTGGACCCATAAAATATGAAAAATTGACGTATTTTTGTTAAATAGTCAATGTTACAAAGCTCGAACACATTATAAAATTAAACGAAAATACAAAAAAGAAAAGATAATAATATTCCTTGAAGATGGTCCACTTAATTAATTACAACCTAACTTATTTATTAAATGCAAATTTCAGTTTCCAAACAATTGTATTAAATGCAATTCCACCCACCTCTAACTAAATTAAATTTTTAAAAATATAATAAAAATCCAAAAAAAAATTAAAAATTAAAATCTCTATCTCTCTCACATATGGACCCATTCTTCTTATTCTTAACCATCAAATGTCAACAACCGCCTCCTCCGCCGCCATCTTCCTCGTCCATCCTCCACTTCCTCCGTCGTCACCAAACTCCTCTAACCACTCTTACCTCACAACTCTAGGGTTTGGTTACTCCATAGCTATAGCTCTTGGCTTCTTAGTCCTTCTCTCAACTGTTCTTTTATCTTCTTACATCTGTTGTCGTGACTCTCGCCGCCGTACAACCGCCGTGGAATCAACCGGAGATCGTGGTGGAGGAAGTGTAATACTTCCTCGTATAATCTTTGTAGCTGAAGAAGATAATGAAGATCTAGAAACAGGTGATGTTGTTATAGGTCTTGATCATAACGTTATTAACTCTTACCCTAAGTTCCACTTTTCTAAAGCTTCCTCCGTCGATGGATTTGGTGGTGGCGGTGGTGGTGGTGGAGATACGATATGTTCGATTTGTTTATGTGAGTATAAAGAAGAAGAGATGTTGAGAATGATGCCTGAGTGTAAACATTACTTCCACTTATGTTGTCTTGATGCTTGGCTTAAACTCAATGGATCTTGTCCGGTTTGTCGGAACTCACCACTTCCGACTCCGACTTCGACGCCTTTGTCAACACCATTGTCGGAAGTTGTGCCACTTTCTCAGTATGCAGCTGATAGGAGAAGAACAAGAAGATGATAGATAGATCCATTAGCCTTAATTATTAGGGTAATGTTTTATTATTATTATTATTATTTTTTGACAACTTTTATTGATTTGTAATTAAAAAAATCCACTATTAGTGGAGTTTGCCATTAATATCATCGAAATCAAATCCAAATTTGAATGATTTACTTCACGAAATTTATGTTTTTTATACTCCAAATTTGGAGTATTAATGTTTTGTATAAGCGTTTCAAACTAACGTACGTGGTTATGTTTTGTAACATAAATAGAGTTTGAGTTTGATTTTTTTTTTCAACTTTATTCATTATTTCTACTACTAATAAGATCCACAAAAATTAATCCATAACTAAATTATTTTCGCTATAACAGCTAGGATTTTAATTCGCTACTTGATACCAAATTAAATCAGAAACAAACCAACTAAGTTACCTGCTTTTCCACAAAATTTGAGTTTAAATAGATTAAAATACTTTTAGTTTTAAATTTGTCGTTGTTGGTCAAGGTTTGGGAACTAGCTTTAGTTTAAAGAGTTTTGAATGTCGGAATCGGAAATAGATGTTTCTAAAGTTGGGAACATAAAGTGGTAGGTCCAAACTATAATATTAGTTGATTTATAATGTATAGTCTATGTTAATTTTCAAATTGGAATTTTTTTTGTTAACGGTAAATATATTAAGAAATGATAAACAATAGTAAACTACAAAGATTACATCAAAGAATCAGGAAATATTTTCTCTAATGTTGTGAACGAGGGAATCAGTTTATGATTCAATGATCTACGAATAACAACGAGGGATAAGTGGTGAAAAAGTGAGTTTAACCTCAAAAACTCCTCGGAGTAAGGAAGAAAAAAACCGGCTAATCTTCTGGATGGTCAAAAATCTTTTGTACCATCTCACAATCCGTCGACATCTCCACCTTTGTAATTTGAAGCGTTAGTAGAGACTCCATTGCCTAAAGAACAGCTTCGATCTCCGAGTGGAGTGCTGAAAGACTCTGGTTGACGCTTCGTGCTTCTATATATCCTCCTTCTACTGAATCTGGAAAGCAGGACCAACTTAACTCAGTTTTGAGGTCCGAACTTTTCTAGGAAGCGTCCACTAAACATTTATAGCCTATGAAACTCGGATTGGATGTGGATGGAATAGACAAAGACTTCTTGATGGCAGTATGGACTATCATAGGAGTTTTGTACTCTTGTAGTCCTTTTTGAACTAACATCCATTCTTTGTATTCTGCTGTCGGCTGAACAATTATATTTCACGGATCAGTATCAATATATTTTCAAATTGGAATTAACATTATTAAATTATAGTTTTCTAAACTTATATTAGCATTATAACGTTGTTATTGCAATTTGGAAAAACTATTTGGTGTAATGGTTTCAGTATATTTTTGCATTATTTGTAATTGAGTTCGACTCCAAAGAATCATGTAGCTAGACATAATAAAATTTGAAGTTTGGAAAATCGGATTTATAATAATAGTCTAGTAAGTTTTTTTTTTTCTTTTTTGTGAAGCGCACGTTAGTCATAATTATAAGTAGGTTGGCCAGTGTGAATATGAAATTTATATATTTGAAATTTTATGCATTGTCATAATGAAATGTGAATGTTTTATTTGACTTTCGAATAATCCATAAAAACGCTTTTGTTGCTAGGCACTAACTTTGTGGAGTTTAGTGGTGTGTGTCTTTGTAATTAAGTAATTAATCTCACTTTCATTTTTGATTAATTCACTAGGGACCAAAGCCGCTTAAAGAAAAGAAGGTTTCAACAAACAAAACACCGTCGTTTAGTTTTTTAATGCTTCATCATACAGAGCTTTTATGAGCCGTTGATTTCGCGATACATTATTAGACACGTGTCAAGAATCCATTCGTTGTGTCGGTTACTTCATTTGGTTGCCTACACGTTCGAGATTCACCGTCTCCGTCAACGATTTAACGTTCGTTATTCCCTTTTCGTTATAACGCCGTTAAACAAACCTATTTAGAAATTATTTAACGAACCACTACGTTCGGATCCCGAACGTAATGCTCGTAATTATGTAAAGCCTTATTATATGCCTTTGCTTTTCCTCCACTCCTTCACGTTGGATATTTTTTGAAGTTCTTTTATTGAATTCGGAATCGAAGAAATTCAATTGAAAACTCAAAAATGGCGGAAGAAATTGAGAAATCTATTCCAAAGGAAGAATCTTTGATGGAGAAAATCTCTGAGAAGATTCATCATCATGATTCGTCTTCATCTTCTGATTCCGAACACGAGAAACCAGAGTCGCCTTCTGCTGTGAAGGCGAAGATCTATCGTTTGTTTGGTCGAGAGAAGCCTGTTCATAAGGTTCTTGGTGGTGGCAAACGTAATGGGTTTTACTTTTATAATCTCCTTTTATCGTTTTATAAGATTATAAGATTGATTACTTTTATAATCTCCTTTTATCGTTTTAGTTCATTTTCTCTTGGTTTAGTTTCTCGTATAAGATTGATTGCTGATTATATGATGCAAGTTTGTTTTTATACATTGTTACACCTACATTTTCTCTCGAATTGATCGCTTAAGATTTGTTTCTGGTAATCAGATTTGTTGGCCAACTGATTTGGGCATAAAAAGGCAGACTTGAGATTTAGGGACAATGTTTTTGGAATAAGAGAGTGGAAACTTGGTTGATTAGATTAAAGACATTTATGTTTGTCTGTATGTTGCATTGAATTGAAAGAGTAGATTGGTTTTATTGGGTTATTATGTTGTTGAGTTTTGAGTTGTGAGGGATTTTCTCATGTCGCTGGTCTTATTTATCTTTTCTCAATGACCTTTTGCAGCTGCTGATGTGTTCTTATGGAGGGATAAAAAACTGTCAGCTGCTGTTCTTGGTGTAGCGACTGCTATTTGGGTTCTGTTTGAGCTAGTTGAGTATCATTTGTTGAGTCTTTTGTGTCACATTTCGATACTCGCACTTGGAGGGTTGTTTTTGTGGTCCAATGCTCACACTTTTATAAAGAAGTAAGACTCAGATCGTTTTTCTTGTTGACGCCTAGATGTTTGTTATTTGTCTGGTGGTTTGATAGGGCTCAAAACCTTTGTTTTTCTGTTGGTGTTGTAGGACTCCACCTTCAATTCCAGAAATCCATGTTCCTGAGGATGCTTTCCTTATGGTGGCTTCTTCTCTGAGAAACGAGCTAAACCAAGCTTTTGTTATCCTACGAAGCATTGCTTTAGGAAGGGACTTGAAAAAATTCTTAATGGTATGCTCAATCTGTTGTGCTAACATTTGCAGTTTAGATAATGGTTAAGAACTTATGGGAAGTTAGTTTCATTCTAACCTTTCTCTGTTAAACCCTGTCTACTCTCCGCATAGATAGGACATGTCTAATGTAATATGTGCAGTTAGAAGAGATTCTCCGTGTTGAACTGTGTGGCTTAGGAAAAAATAGATGCATGTTATAGCCCATTAAGTTTCTGCAAGTGAATCATTGTTTCTAAATTTGATGAGTCAGATTTGTTATGTCAGGTTGTTGTTGGTCTATGGATCATCTCAGTGGTGGGCAATTGGTGCAATTTCCTGACTTTGGTGTACATATGCTTTGTGATATTGCACACAGTGCCATTGCTGTACGAGAAACACGAGGACAAGGTTGATCCAATGGCAGAGAAAGCATTGAAGGAGTTGCAGAAACATTATGTGGTCTTTGATGAAAAGGTTCTTTCTAAGATTCCCGTTGCCTCTCTCAAGGCCAAGTTGGGTTAAAGAGAGACCCTCTTTTTGTTCTTTGTTTTCTTTTTGATCATGTGAAGAATTTTGCCGTCAATGGCCCAATTGTACTTTTATCACATGTTGATTACAGGTTTCTTTGTTTCACTTCAAAAATTATATGTTTTTCTATGTCTACTTTTAAGTTTTTTTGTTCATCAAACGAAAGTTTTTTTTTATGAGTTCAAAGAAAAAAGATATAGCAAATTTCTTTGTAACATTTATGAGATATGTTTTTGTAATAATAATACAAAAAAACTTGTAGCATGCATACATCAGAAAGAAAATACAGCTTCAGACATTTTCTTTTTTGTATTTAATTTTTCCAAACCAATGATATAGAAAATGAATTAATGGAATCAAAATGTGTATGTGAGAGAGATAATTACAACACAAGAAGCAAAAAGATTCAGATTTTTAGATTCCTATAGAAAGTGTATATATGTATATACTAAACTGCTTCAAGTGAGTAATCTGGAGAGCCTGTGATTACTATCAGATGATGTAAGAGGTACTGTTGAAAACTCTGAATCAGATTGCTCATAACTTGGTCTCTGAGAATTTGTAGTAGTTGTAGCAGCAGCTTTCTCTTTCTCTTTGTTTGCTGCATCTTCTGCTTCTCTTCTCTCTCGTTCTTCTGCATCTTTAAGAAGAAAATCGACCCACATATCTGCAAATGACTGAACCAAACAAAGGAGATAATAAAATCAATGAATTGATCTTTAGTCAATCGAAGGCGTTTTAATATATTTAAAGGGATTGGTACATGATTATCTGACGCCACGTTTGGATTTGATCCAGGTGAAGCACCACCACCACCACCTATGATGCCACCAACTAAGCGGCCTGGGAAGCCTAATACGCCTCTAACAACACCTTTGCTTGAGGCTCCTTGTTGTGCCAATCCTATTCGCTGTTTGTCTTCCTCTGAGAATCCCAGCATTCGGACCATTAGGTCCAAAACCTACTCAACAGACATTCAGATGAGAATAGAGAATAAGCCTTAGGCCATTTTTTACATAAGCTTTACGTGCAGAATCTTACCTCCTTGCTGTGACTCTTTTGGAAGTATGTAACTAGCAACTTTATAACAATACGCCTGATGAAAGAATATGACAAGAGGATCAGAAATCTGATGGATGATGTTCAATATAAAAATCAATGCCCACCTATCAACGAGATAATCGGAGTCCATTGACATTCTGTTGAGCCTAGTCATGCTCTGTTCAAGAACACGCCTTACTTTTGCATTGTCTTCTTCAACCTTACTTACTCTGTTTTTCCATTCTGCTGCAATTTTTTCTGTGTGCAACTGTTTCGATATGATTTCTTCCTTTTCTTTCTTTGATGACTCTAACTGCTCATCAACATCCTTAAGAAACAGATAAATGGCATAAATCAAAATCCATATGACGTATTAGATAGTTGACATATAAAATGATTAGGGCTCTCACTTTCAAACGAGCCGAGAGTCTCATCGCCTCTTCTTTAGCCACTGCAAGTTCTCTTTCAAAATGTTCCTACAACATATAAGAACAGGAATTCATACTAAAACCAAGGTTACACCTAAAGAAGAATAACTTCAAATCTCTAAATTAATACCAACCTTTGCTTCAATTTCAGCGTAGTACTGGCCCAGAGCAGTTTGAAGGTTTAAGAGTTCCACATTTTTGGAATCTATTGTTCTCAAACAATTTGCAAGCTTTTGATTTAAATCTTCAACTATACCCTTTAAGTTTCGGATTTCATGGTTGTTGCTCGACTTAAATTCCTCCTGATTAGCCATTGCCTGCTTAAGAGCTTTATCTAAACTTAGTATCTGAGTCTTTTGATATTCATTGGCCTGGCGGAGTTCTTCAATCAATCTACTATCTTCATCCATTTTCTCAGACTCCTCAGTTTCCTGTAAAAATATACCATTTTTTTAAAAAAAAATCTTATTTTGCTCATAGAAACCAAGAAAACATTGTCAAGAGTTCAATCCGTTCACATCTTAACAGTTACAACTATTAGACAATCAATATTATGGAAATTATCTCAATTATCATTAATAAGTAGGTATAGAGATTTATGATAAATAACCTTTTCTAACAGGTGTTGTTTGAGACGCTTTAGTTCTTGCCGTGCCTTATCCTTTTCTCTTCTTGCTTCCTCCAAATCCTTTTGCAGCCTCTGCAGAGATTTCTCCATATCTTCTTTCCCAGGGAAACTTTCAGGCTTCTCCTAATTATACATGAGAAAAGACAGAAGGAACCATAACTACTTGCTCAAAAGTTCAATATAAGATCAACTGAATCAATGTATAAAAGAACCTTGTCTAAACTACTAGGGTGTCTACTAAGAGCCTCTGTGCCTTCTGGGAAGAGTTTGCTACTTGTTGACCTCTGGCTTGCTTCTAAGGCAGCCTCTAGTTCACTTCGTTTCAACTACACAAAAAAGAAAAATGTTCATCAGTCTTAGAGACCGAGGAAAATAAGAAATGAAGAAGTCCTTGTTAAGAAAATGATAAGTTTGTACGTTAATTTACCTTAAGCTCATTATTTTCCTTCTCCAGAGCTTTGTTAAACTCTTTAAGATTTTCTACCGAAATTCCAACAACCTGCTGCTCCCGACCATTCAACTTCGTCTGCAGATGTTTGATTTTGGCTAATTTTGCATCCAATTCACTACGTACTTTGCTAATCTCCATGAACATCTGCATACAGTTGGAAATAGTATATACATTTTATCAGATTAAGAACTGTGATATAAAATTTGGCGATGACTATGTAACTACGGAAAAATTTGAGTTACTGAATGCCAAATACTTACTTTTTCCTTATCTAACCTCATAACCTGGACTTCCTCCTTTAATGACTCATTTTTTTTCCGCTCCTCTGATGAAAGCAAGGTGAGTGAGAGTATGCTAGATAAGAACAATATAGAGAAACAGAAAAGCTACAACTGCTGCTACTTACCTAGTAGCAAAGTGTGTAGATTTGCTGATTTTTCTTGCTCTTTCTCAAGCTCTCTAGCCTGAGCAGATGCCATTGACCTGGTTTTCTCTTCCAGCATATCTGCGAATTCCTAAAAGGCATTAAGATTGTCGTTTAGATCTTCCCGTTCAGCCAAAAGAATACACCACAGTTATTAACAATTTCATTACAGACAATAAGATCATTCAAGTAGTATCTAATATGTATAATTAAACTTTGGAGACTTCACTCTGAAACTCTGAATTGGAATACCTTATCCTTTTCATGTGATTCGGAATTGTTCTCTGTCCCGTTTTGTTTGTAGATATGGTTTCGACTCTTCCAAGTTGTTGGGGATTTTTGTGACTTGTTGGGTGAATGATCACTGTTTCCCTGCAGAATAACTATAAGTTAGTCAAAAAATTTAAACCTTAACACCGTTATCATGCGAAGCAGTTGCACCGACACAATATATGTTTCACACATCACGACAACAAAAAAGATGTAGCATTCTTCCTGAAGAGTAAGATTTGCAGGCTAACAGTAGTACCATATAGGATAAGAAAAAGTACGTGCATAGAAAGTAGACAAACAATTTAGTAAAGCTCTAAAACCATCCAAGCAAGCACCTAAACTAACAATTACAAACAACGGTTAATGGACATGCTGCAAAAAGTAGAGCAGAAACAAGAGATAAGCTGTATCTACCTTGATAGCATTATTGTTTGATGTCCTGGAAAGATCAGTTCTAGCCTCTTTAAGAGCGGCATTAGTTGAAGTCAAATTTTGTTTCAATGAGCCATTCTCCTGGTTCAATCTGGAGATTTGCTCCTGTAACCAAAATGGCTTCTGTGTGAGGAAGGAACACGAAACCGATGTATACAAGTACAAATAATTTTGATTAAACCATACACATTCTTGACCTCTTTTTCTTTTAATAGAGCCGCATAATTTTTTGAAAGAGCTTTGATTTCAGCTTCTGATTCATGGAGTTTGTTAATCTCTGCTTTATATCTCTCAACCTGCAAAATTCACCATAAATACAAACACCAAACATTACATATAGACTACATTTTGCAAACCATTTCTCAGAGTCTTAACACATAAAACTCAACTCGGACTTCCAGTCTTGTACATAACTCTAATTTCGGATTCTTAGTCAATACACTGAGTAAGAAGATGATTCAATAATGACCAAGAACAAGAAAAGCACCTCATAATTAACAGGAGATTCGACCCCATTGGCCATTGAAGACCTCGATACAGACCTTGAAGAATACCTAAACCCATTATAATTCCTCCGATCAGAATCCATCAAAACGCGTCCGGCATTGGTAGTCCCAGAAACGGTGAGATCTTCTTCTTCTTCGCTGTCATCGTCATGCACATCGAGCACGATCTTGTTCAAATCCTCCTTCAAATTAGCAATCGAACTCCACATAGCTCTCTATCAAAAAAACCGACAGAGTCACAGATTCCTCCCCGAGAATTTATCAAAGAGACAAGAATCTTCCTCTGTAAGGTTGAATTTCAATATAATCGCGAAAGGTAGATCCGACTAAACAAAAGGAAGGTGAATTTCACAAATCATTTTCATGATTTCACCAGTCGGGTCGACTAATTAAACGGGTCGGGTCATAAAACATTTTTATTCATAACTAAGGCCCAATATGTTAATGGGCCTAATCCACATTCGTTGATTTACAATTCCAAATCCAACGGCTACGATACAATCTCATTAGCCCTAATTCAAAGCTCTATATAAACTGATTTAAAGAGTCTTCGTCTTCCACAGCTCTTCTAGGGTTCATAGCTCAGATTTGTTTACATCGCTGTTTCACCGATCGTTTCGGCTTTTATTCATTCATCTCTTTTCTGTTTATCAATTTTGGTGTGAATGATTCTCTGTATTGAGCGATGCAATGAAGAGTTAATATCGGAAATTATAAACAGATCGTTGGAGCGAATCTCGTTCCGCGAGATGATGTCCGATTATATTATGGTTCGTATTCGCTGAGCATCGAATTCTTAAAGTCTTAGGATAATTTGATACTTAGGTAACGAAGGACCTATGGGTGAAACGCTGTAATCAATGCGTATTCAAGCCAAGTTTACCTTCGGAAAATCAAATCGGAGATTGGTGGATCAATCCGGGATTCGTGTTTTCAGTTTCGAATTTTGGTGGTTCATCACTTATGGAATTAGTTTTCGATTACATTTTTGCTGATTTTATTGATATAAGACGTGTTAATAGAGAGCGAAGGACCCAGCAGGGAAGCGAGTATACACATAAAATGTGGCTTCTCTAACCATTTATTTAACCTTCGTAGATTGAGTCTCTAAGAACTCTTTGATGATTTGTAGTTTCATGAATCATCTTGTGTTTTTGGTGTATAGTTTGATTGGTATTTTGTTGGATAAAAAAAAGCAGAGATTGTGTGTATCGGCTTAGTGCGATCTAATGCATTTTGTACGAAAGATTTCTCTGCAAAATCAATTTGGGGCAGATGGGCAGTTGTGATTCATTGTTAAATTGAATAGCTCAACAATCATCTTCCCCACAATTCTTTTGATACTATAATTTCTGAAACATTGGTAATAATCTGACCAGAGATTTATGCTAAGCTGTAATGTTATTGACCAAATGATGGTGCAAATGAGCAGAGATTTGTGTGTATCGGCTAGTGCTATCAAATGCATTTTGTACGAAAGATTTCTCTGCAAAATCAATTTGGGGCAGATGGGCAGTTGTGATTCATTGTTAAATTGAATAGCTCAACAATCATCTTCCCCACAATTCTTTTGATTCTATCATTTCATGGACATCGGTACAAATCTGAGCTTTACTGACATGTTAACAATGGGGCTATAGTGTTCAATAATGACCGGAGAACTAAGGTGTGATCATTTGTGGTATGTAAATTTGATTATCGATCAATAGAGTGAAGGATCCAATGAAATGTGGTGAAAATGTTATATGTAAAACAAAAGAATAGAGATCATAGAACTACAGAATTAGCTGCAAGATAACATAGTGCAGACTGACAGGTGTATTGGTTCACTTTTTCTTTGATAAACTTTACACTAAAATCATATTTGGACAAAACAGTTATGCTACTTGGCCATTTCTTACCTAGCAAGACCAATGGCAGATGGGGTCTTTTGTTAAATGCCAACTTGAAGATATACACTGTTACATTACGAGAACAAAGGGTCAGACCCAGTTGTCAGAATTTGATCTACAATAACAACACACTATCTCACCAGCAAAAACATTTGGAATTGAGGATAAAAGATTTTGGCTTAACTGTTGTTCTGTTAAGTGTGGTCCGGTTCTGTTTCAAAACGGAGACAAACGACTAGTAAATCACATGGATTTTGGTGGGACTGGCTGAAACTAGTTTCCTGGAATATGAAACAGCAACTAACTAGGGTCTCTCTTGGGAGATTTAACAAGATATGACGCCCAAATCTCATTAGCTGGTGGCGATGGCTGGACCCAATGTCCAGGAATTCGGCTGTATAGAGACAATCAATACCTTGGCTTAAACAGAGAAACATCAAAAACTTGTCTACATTCTAATAGTTAAATAAGTAAAAAATTACCTTCCTCCGGGACTCAAATATGCATCCCATTCTCTTCTGATCTGTATTTATCAAAACAAACACCAGCTTAATCACCTCTTTTAGATAAGTAGTAAAAGAGATAAGATTTAAATTAACCTACCTCAATAAGCCTACCCATGTCGAAATTGCTTGCATAGTAGTAGTGATAGAACTCAGCTGGAAGATTCGATACATGGTTGCAACCACTGTCAGAAGCTTCCGTTGTCTTATCACAAGAAGCTGCAACAGTATTGCTTTCTTTATCTGTGTCTTTGTTTAAGTTGTTGGTGGTGAGACTAGTGTCCTCCACAGAGGCTATGGCATTCTCTTCTGTCTCTGTGTTGGTTAGGGACTGAGCTTGGTTTTCCTCTTGCTCCACTGCAGCACGAACTCTCTCGAAAAACTTGTCATCTTCTTCTGGAAGGAAATGCCCTGTATAGTGACCATATAACCCCTTTAATTTAGCCCGACTCTCTAGTATCAGAACGCATTCTACTACTTCAGATTTTGACAATACCTTGCTTCTTTAGTTTTTCAATCCTTAGAGAACGTAACTCTTGCATTTCCTCAACAATTAGAGCTAGTTCAAGCTGAAACATTAAAACCATGAAATTATATGAGATAATAGAACCAATAAGAAATACTCAACGATGAACTATACAAGAACTCCTATGAAACCAATCATATTGCCCTTTCTAATGTTGAGATGGCTTAAGAAATCTCACCTCCGGTTCTAGTCTCCTTCGCTCTCGTTTTGCCTTGACTTTCTCAATTGCCTTCATTTCGTCCACCTATAAAACAGATAGACCCTGTCAGATACCAAACAAGGGATGTATACTATTGCTTTACCATTATGATTCCCACAGTGACATTACCTTTTTATTTGCCATGTCCTTAGCCATTTCCTTTTCTCTCCATTCATTAGCCTCTCGATCAGCTTGTTCAAATCTTTCAGGCCCCTGAAACCACATAATAAGGATGGAAGAATAAATATCTCAATAAATGTGACCTTGCTATAGAAACTAAACACAGCATACAAATCCACCTTAGCACGCAATTCAGCAACACTCCGTCTCTTTTTCTTCTTCCACAGTTTGTTCCTTTTCGACTTTTTCATTTTACAAGTCAATCTTACAGCTGCAGATTTCTCCTCCCAAGGACTCTTCTCATCAACAACAAACCTAAAAGGCTCAAGCTGTGCTCTTAAGACAGACATTAAGGAATTAGCTGCTTCCACTGAAATTGTCTCTTGCTGTCCCAAATCCATTTTCATATCCTCTAAATATCTCAAACACTCTACTCCTGACCCTTGTTCTTCAATTTCCATTGAACCTTTAGCATCTTTGATCATCCTCAATGCTTCCAATTCCTTCTCCCTACACATACCACAACTTGAATTCTTATGTGCAACTCCATTGATTCCATATATATATGTAACTAAAACCTCAAATCCAAATTCCAACACTTAATCACTTCACTATCAAAATACAATCTCATGTGAGCTTTCTTACATTGATTTTGCCAGATTAAGCGTATCTTGGAGTTGTTTAAACTGATCGATTACGTTCTTCGTATTCCAAAAAACACCACAACGAGGCGGGTCCGGAGGTATCATGGGAGCCCAGTGAAACGGAGGCTGAAAATTCCCCGGATTCATCTCGATGACTCTCTACCATAAACACTCCTCCTCAACCTAAATCGAAAAGACTAAAGAGCAACGAAAACGAAATTTGAATAATTGGAAGTTAGCTCAAAGCCTTTACACGATGCTTATTAAACTTTGGGCCTTTAAATGGTTCGGTTAGGCCCATTAAATAAATATATAAAGCCCAAACAAAAGGTTAATGAATTATTGGTCTATTTGATAAGATCTAAATAACTCATGACAGATTGAATTGAACAAAAACGCATGTAAGACAAACTTATTTATTTCTGTCAGAAGAGTTGTTGTTGTAATAAACACTTCCATTAATAGAGTTTAAACGTAACAGAATAAAAGTTGCGGAGTAGCTGTTAGGATAATTCAGCTAATAATTAGTTACTAGAATTTGATTTCTACTTGCAGTATTATGGTAGCTTAAAAAATAAATTATAATTGGACCTTATCGATCTTGTTGAAAAATAAATTGTAAGGCCAGTAAATTTTCACAGCTGAACCATTTTAATCGGTTCTAAAAATAAGACACGAAATAACATGTGTCAAAGACTCAAACACAAATTCCAAAACAGTAAACAAACAAAACCTAAAATATAAAGAAGATAATGGATCTAAACGATTCAAAAATCTATGATTTCACGAATCCAGAGAGAGAAAGGATTTAAAGGATTATAATCTCCTCTCTCTGGTTAAACAATGGCGGAGCAAACAAAGAAGAGATACATAACAAACGAAGATCTGAAAAAACACAACAAACCTGGAGATTTGTGGATATCAATTCAAGGCAAAGTTTACGATGTTTCCGATTGGGTTAAATCTCATCCTGGTGGTGAAGCAGCAATTCTCAATCTCGCTGGTCAAGATGTAACTGATGCATTCATTGCTTATCATCCAGGAACCGCATGGCAATATCTCGAAAACCTTCACAATGGTTATCACGTGAAAGACTTCCACGTTTCCGATGTGTCACGTGATTACCGTCGTTTAGTCACCGAATTCTCAAAACGCGGTTTATTCGATAAAAAAGGTCACGTGACTCTTTACACACTCACGTGCGTCGGAATTATGTTCGCGGTGGTTGTTTACGGCGTTCTGGCTTGTACTAGCTTTTATGCTCATCTTATCTCCGCCGTGTTCCTTGGTCTTCTCTGGATCCAAAGCGCTTACGTTGGCCATGATTCAGGTCATTACAATGTTACATCGACAAAACCGTGTAATAAACTGATTCAGCTACTTTCCGGTAACTGTATCACCGGAATTTCAATCGCGTGGTGGAAATGGACTCATAATGCTCATCATATCTCTTGTAATAGCCTCGATCATGATCCAGATCTACAACATATCCCAATCTTCGCTGTTTCTAACAAATTCTTCAATTCGATGACGTCTCGTTTCTATGGAAGGAGATTAACATTCGATCCATTAGCTCGATTCTTAATCAGTTATCAACATTGGACATTTTATCCGGTAATGTGCGTCGGAAGAATCAATCTCTTTATCCAAACATTCTTATTGCTATTCTCGAATCGTCATGTTCCTGATCGAGCTTTAAACATCGCTGGGATTTTAGTTTTCTGGACTTGGTTTCCTCTATTAGTCTCATATCTCCCAAATTGGCAAGAGAGATTCATCTTCGTCTTCATTAGCTTCGCTGTAACAGCGATTCAACATGTTCAATTCTGTTTAAACCATTTCGCAGCTAATGTTTATACTGGTCCACCAAACGGAAACGATTGGTTCGAGAAACAAACTGCAGGTACACTTGACATTTCGTGTAGATCGTATATGGATTGGTTTTTCGGTGGATTACAGTTTCAGTTAGAACATCATCTCTTTCCTCGACTTCCACGTTGCCATCTCCGGACTGTGTCTCCGGTGGTTAAAGAGCTTTGTAAGAAACATAATCTTCCGTATAGGAGTCTTTCATGGTGGGAAGCTAATGTGTGGACAATTAGGACTTTGGAGAAAGCTGCAATTCAAGCTAGAGATGTAACTAATCCTATGTTGAAGAATCTTCTCTGGGAAGCAGTGAATACGCATGGTTAAGAAAGTCTGATTTTAGACCGGTTTAATCCGGTTTTGTTTTTATTTTAAATTTCGTTTTGTGAAGTACTTTTCTTATCAAAACAAGTTTCTTATTAGCTTTGAATTGTTAGGTGTAATTGGCAAAAATTCTGGAACCGAAATATCAAACTGAACCTAAACCAGATATTCAATTCGGTTTTGCTTCTGGTTCTCCCTCGCTTCTGGTTTTCCCTCTATTTGTCAAAGACTGTCATTCGAAGTTTTTTCATATAAATTAGAAAACAAAATACAAAGTTATTTATATGTCTATGGATTAAAGGTAATGGTTAGCTAGATTTTATGTTAAAAAAATTATTTGGAGGTTAAAGTTGAATTTTTTAAAAAAATTTGTTAAAAGGTATATTGAAATTGTAGAATGACACTTCTCGTAAAACACATTTTTTCTCCAAGAATAGCATTATTTGCGAAACATAAGGAGTGTTTAGTACCTTTTGGTTTTCGGTTTGATTTTTTACAAAATACCAAATAAAAATCAAAATTAATTGTACTAAAATATATTTAAGGTATTAATTTTGTGACTATGCTGGTTAATTTTAATTACAAATAACCATTCAAAATCTAATCGATATTATTTCGTGTCTAATTTAGTTATATCCATCCGAAATCAAAATCGAACCAAATTATAATCAGTATCTATTGGTTAATATATATTTTCAAATCCAAAAAAACCAACCTGAACCGAATTGAATAAGCCATTGTAACTTTACTCATTTCATGATCATCCATATATATTCCTTATTTGGTACAAATTGAAGTAATGGGCTTTTAATGGGCCCACTCGAAGCCCTAACCATAAATGGACAGTCATATAATTTGTCAATATTGTGCTAATCATCAATGTCGTTGAAGATGACAAGTCAAAGAATCGTTATCCAAGCTTTGAAAGGAAATTTATCCTTAAGAGAATTTTCCTGACCTATCCTCGCGTCGTCTCTTCTCCTTTTATCGTCTTCTTCTCCTTTTATCGTCTTCTTCTCAAATCCACGAACTTAGCATATTCCTCTGCAAATCCCTTCCCTTCTTTCTTTTAAACTCTAGAGAGTTTCATCACCATAAAACATGAGTGCTCTAGTTTAATATCTTTATTCTATACTTTCTGCTTCTTTCTTTTGTCATATGGCATTCCTTGTTCGTTCGCCGGAGATACCAACTGTTTCGGCTAGAATCTTCTCCGATTCGAATTCGAGTGTTAAGCCTGTTTCTTTAAGGAGAAAGGTTACAGTTTCGGCTTGTGCGAAGAATCAGAAATCGAGATTGTATGGGAAATTCTCAGCTCCAGTGAAAGAAGATTGTGAGATTAGAAGAGAAGAAGAAGAAGATAAACAGAGTTACTATGTCAATATGGGTCACGCAGTTCGTAGTATCAGAGAAGAGTTTCCTTCATTATTCTACAAAGAACCCAATTTTGACATTTACAGGTTTGTGGATTCTCTAATTGAACTGTTCTTCATTAGCTTTTAGTCTGATGTGTTATTGGTTGGTTAGATTGTTCTGTTCTTGATTGGCTTTTGTCTTGTCTGATTTCCTTAGGGATGATATTGTGTTCAGAGATCCTATAAACACTTTCATGGGGATTGAGAATTACAAATCCATATTCTGGGGCTTGCGTTTTCATGGAAGGATCTTCTTTAAAGCATTATGTGTGGACATTGTTAGTGTTTGGCAACCTACAGAGAACATTCTGATGATTCGATGGACAGTTCATGGGATTCCTCGTGGTCCTTGGGAGACTCGTGGTCGATTTGATGGTACTTCTGAGTATAAATTCGATAAGAATGGGAAGATTTATGAACATAAAGTCGATAATATTGCCATTAACTCACCACCAAAGTTTCAAATGCTCACTGTTCAACAGCTTGTTGATGTTATTAGTTGTCCTTCGACACCAAAGCCGACCTACTTTGTGTTTGTAGATTCATACTTCGATACATATTAGTGTTGTGTATAGTGTTTTGTGTTGTAATGGATAGATAGTTAAAGTGATGTGAGAGTAGAGTTTGGTGTGTGTAATATAGATGAAGAAGTATGAAAATAAATCTAATAAAGTGATTTAAAGAGATTAAAATAGTTGCATTTTGTTTTGTAAAGATGATTCATTACTCAACTCAACAAACTCTATTGAGGACTACACAATTCTTAGAATCCATTTAGTAACTGTTAATCGATAAAAATATATACTACATTTTATTGTTTTATATAGCTTTCTAAATAGCCTAAACAATTTTTTAAGATGTGTTTGGATGATACAGAGTTTGCACACCAGCCAATAGCATAATTGGAAGAAGATAGCATAACACAATCAATAGCCTAATTTTAGATAATTTGATGATTATAGAATATAGCATAGGTTGGTTGAGCTATTTCTATGATCTTTCGTTGTAAGCTATATGATTTGGGGTCTATTGTAGAGAAACCATAAGTTTAGTAAATTTGTGAATTAAGTATGTTGTTTGTAGATAGAGATCAAAATTATTGTTGTCGGTTAGTGTATATTTATTTACATTTGTGTCTCAATTAGCTCAATTTTTGGAAAACAATTTGTTTATCACTTAAATTAAAAAAATAACTTTGACTAGTAAATGATTTTAATTTTATATCGGACATTCTTTAATTCAACAAAATTAAATTGACAAGTTTTTTTTAAAAAAAAATAAAGGAAAAACAATTAAAAAATAATGCAAAAATATACTAGTAGTTTAATTCATGTATAAAAAGTGAACCGAAAGAATTTATAAGTTAAAATTCGCATTATATTAGTTAGTATAAAAGAGAACTAGCCCGCCGCAAAAATTAATTTTAAAGTCATGGAATTATAAGTTGCGACGATATAGAGATAGAATAGAAAACATGAAAAAAGAGGGAAATAATACATAAGCTGAAATTTCAGTTAACCAGTTTTTTTATTTTAAAATTTTGCTCGAATAGCTTGAAGTACTCTTTGAATATTTAGTAACTACTTTTCGATTTAGTTATTAAAAAATTGCTACTAATTGTTAGTCTGTTTGAAATTCAAATTTTATAATTTTGGAGAAATTTTCAATCTAGTACAGGTTCACTTTTTAGTGTATATTTGGGAGGAATTTTATCTTCTACATGCTTATATATTTAAACTTTGTATTCTATTTTAGTTTTAATTATTTCAGTCAAAAATGTTGTTCTATAATTTTTATACTTTTAAAATCAGTTCTACTTAAATAAGTTAGATTTGTCTGAATTATTTTTGACTCTTTATTATTTTGGCAGTAGTTAGATGAACAAAATCTAATTCATAATTTGAAACCAACACTTTCTAATTTTTATTGAAGTTATTAACTGGATTATATAATCAACTATACTGATAAGAAATAATTGACTCTTTGCTTATAATTCCAGCCTTTTTTTCTTCTTTGGACTTACATGAATCATTAGAATAAGTGTGATTCATATGTAAGAAGAAAAGTTGAGGCCCATGATGAATTAATGGGCCTTAGCACGTGGAAACAAGCAGGTCCATTTCGACAGCTAAACCACACGTGTGGATTTTAGGATGCAAAGCTGGCTTAATGCTGACGTGTCTACCAGCTGTTCTTTTAATACAACTTGCCGGTTACTTCCCGTTGACCAAACTATTTACAAAGGCTAAAATCGTCATTTTAGCATCATCAGTTTAAACTCTTTGGTAACTTAAATGCTTTGTATAGATCTCACCACAACTTTCTATCTATATTTAATTGTGGTTATCAACTACCCCAATAAAAACCAAACACAACATGACATGTGAATTTATTTACTACAGTATTCTGTTTTTTTTTTTTTTTTTTGGAATCTCACATTAATTTTCGGTGTATTGTATATTAGACAAAAATATTGATTTCATGTACCTCCTAATTTATGCTACTAAATAATTTATAACCAATTGACAAAAAATATAATACTACCAACCAATCTTTACTTTGACTTATTTAGTTTTATTAAATTCATTTTGATGATATTTATTTGTTATCAAACTTTTTAATAATCAAATTGATTAAATTTAGTTTATAATATAAATTTTTAATTTCGTTATCAAAATTATACAATAAAAATTATTTTAATAGAAATATTAAATAAAAATATTTTTTCTTATGAAACTTTTTTTATTAAATCATGCGGAATTTGAGATTCTCCTTTGAACTAAGTGTTTGTTCCATTCTTTGTAGTGTCATGAAATAGTTTCTTTTAGTAGACTATTCAGTAGTGTTGTAGATAATTGTTGATCCTGAGATGTGGCCTTCCTTTCAATTTCTCTTGAAGGAATTTGCTCGTCTTAAGTATTTTTTACTTTATTTTCGCTATGTCTTATTCTTTGTATTTTAGATTATAAAACTGATGTTTTAGCTAGTAATATTAGAGAACTATTCAAATATTAGTCTTTCTTTCAGCATGTATTTTAACATTGACTATGTTTACTATATTAAATAAAGTTAAATTGGAAAAAAATTATAGGAGAAATGTCACAACTGTTTATTTCTACGGTAGAATACATATTATTGTTAAGACTTTGTAAGGTTTTATCTATAAATGGAATATCATCTATTTAATTGTTAACTATGATGAAGTGGTTGGTATAAGTCTATTAAATGGGAGACGCACTCGCAAATTTTGGGATCGAGTTTTGTTACTTGCATTATGCAAGAATTTGGCTAATTGATCGACTAGTTGTGTCCTAATATTATTGACAAAAAAAACTATGATGAAGTAATAATTAAAAATAAACATAAGTGCGTCTTTCCCAAAGTCGTTTTCTATATTCTTTTTTACTCTGAAAGGAAAATGGCATTTGAGTCCTTGGAATCGCTTCTACTTCACTCTCTCTCTCTTTCTTTCTTCTTCTTATTCTCTCTCTTTCTCTCTCAAAGTTAGCTTAGCAGTCTAACCAGAAAGCTATCATCTATCTTCACTTAAACAAATCCAAACAAACTTTGATACAGTAATCTAAATACAGAGCCGTAATTTCTACACAAATTATTCCCTCTGATCGCTTCTACTTATTATCACCGACGAGAAACACCAGAAGAAGAAGCTCAAATGGAAACGGAGAATTCAAAAACAGAGAATCCATCAATGACCTTCGACGAAGGTTCCATGGAACGCAGTAAAAGCTTCGTTAAAGCATTGCAGGTTCTTAACTCGTCCTTCTCTTAATTAACCTGTTACGATCATAGAATATAACATGGTTTGGTTGAGCCAGATCCATGATCTTTCGTTGTAAGCTATAAGTTTTGGGGTCCATTGTAGATGAATCATAAGTTTTGTAATTTGTGGGTTAAGTATGTTGTTTATAGATGGGACCAAGATGATGAATTGTCGGTTAGTGTTTACTGTTCTTCAATATTTGCATCTGTGTCAGTATTAGCTCTTAAGATTAAGAAAATAGCTTTAGGATTTTGTTATTTAGCTTCTGATGTAGAGTTTTACCCGGAGACCACAAAATTATCTTCACTGTGTACTTTTTATGAAACAGGAGCTTAAGAACTTAAGGCCTCAACTTTATTCAGCTGCTGATTACTGTGAAAAGTCATATCTACATAGTGAGCAAAAGCAAATGTAAAACTCTTCTTAGTTTAACTACTTGAAGCTTTGGATCAATTGTTGTTTATATGTTTCTTCTTTGTGTTACCTTTCTGTGTAGGGTATTGGATAATTTGAAGGACTATACTGTTAAAGCTCTTGTTAATGCTGTTGATCACCTTGGAACTGTAGCTTCTAAGCTTACTGATATATTTGATCAGCAAAATTCAGACATTTCAACTATGGAGCTTAAAGCTTCTTGTGTTAGCCAGGTACCAAAACTGTCACACAGTTGTTTATTAAGATCACCTTTTGAGGTCTTCTCTTTGAAGTTTTGTGTATCTTTTTGTTGTCAGCAACTGCTTACATGCCGGACTTATATAGACAAAGAAGGTCTTAGACAGCAACAGCTATTAGCAGTTATCCCAATTCATCACAAACATTACATTCTACCAAGTAAGAACTTTTCTTGGAGATTGTTGAGTTTCTGTTGATTACTATCGAAATCTGAATCCTTGTTGTTTTGCTGTTGTTAGATTCTGTCAACAAGCGGGTACATTTTGGTCCTCTCAAACGATCTGACACAAGACCGAATCATTATCAAGATATATCTCGTCTTCAACCTTCAGGTGCGAAATGTCCTCATCTTTGAGCTTATTAGTTAATGTAAGCAGTCATATATCAAACTGTTAAGTAATGTTTTGTTTGACTCACTTAGATGCCCCTGCATCAAAATCACTCTCCTGGCATTTAGGCTCAGAGACGAAGTCAACCTTAAAAGGAACATCCACTAATGCACCAAGGTGAGTCCACAAAAGCTTTATACTGTTTCTCGCGTTCTTGACAATGAAACAGCTAACACATACATATCTATTGTGTAGCTCCAAAGATTCAAAAGCTTTCACAAAGACATCTGGAGTGTTCCATCTATTAGGTATGAGCAACAGAAACTTGAAGGAGAATCAAACATACGATTTGTTCTAAAAACAATTCGTTACAAGGAGATTGATGATATATATTGAAACACTTGTAGGTGAAGAAGAAAACATGATGAACAAGAAGCCTGTATCTAGTTCTCAGGTCTCACTTACTCCTGCAGCAGCCACCGTCACAAAGCAAACATATGGTGTTGCTCATAAGGTATAAAAAGCTTAAGAGAATGCATGAAACAAATGTCGCACAATTTGAGTTGTTAATTGGGTTAACTCGGTAGTGTTTTGTTCCTCAGGATTTGGAGGTTCCCAAACTTCTAACAACACACAAGTCAGTAGACAACAACCAACGGCGTGAGATAATTCAAGCTCCAGTTCGGACCAAGAGTGTTTTGTCTGCATTCTTTGTCAAACAGAAAACTCCAAAGCTCAAAGCTGGCTACGTCTCCTGAAAACACCAACTGAAGAAAGTTTCAATATCATACCATGTTTCTTTCATTTTAATAAAACATTATCTTTGTCATGTAATTATAATCTTACTTCCCACTTCAATGTACGAAGTCAAACAAGTCATGATTACGGTATGTTGTTAACAAAACTGCGTAATAGATTTAGTGTTTAGAAGGCTAGTGCAAAAGCTTTATACTAATTACATAACACTAAGCTACAACCTTAAATCAAATCGACAATAGATTATACGGCCTAACTAGCTCATATTAGTTCAGAAGTTCTTAAATCACTCGTGTGTTGAGAATAAATTTTCAATATCATATTACGTTTCTTTTATTTTGATAATACATTGTCTTTGTAATGTAATTGTAATGAGAATAAAGTTTCAATATCATATTATGTTTCTTTTATTTTGATAATTGATTGTCTTTTGTCATGTAATTGTAATATTTCTGCATATATTAGTATTGAAAACTTTCAATGGATATATTTAACGACGTAAGACATTGGAACAAGTTTAAACCAAATTTAAAGAAAGCGATTAAAAACAGTACACAACACAAAATATTTGTTTAATTTATACACGAAAATTGACACCATTCTTTATAAGAAAAAAAGTTTCATGTACAAAATTTGCTTCTTTTTTTTTTTACAAACTATCGACTACAAAACTATTCAAAATAAATAATAGATTGGATAATAAGATATTATGTAAAAATTCATAATAAAAGTGATGCATGCATAGAAAACTACAAAAATATAAAAATAAATAATAACAATAATTATATTTAAAATTATAAAATCGCTGTTAGAGTACAAATGTAAAAGTCAAATGATACTATAAGTTTTAGTCATAGACTCATTGCTGTGATATGCAAAGAAACAAAAATATTACTAGTTTTTCAAAGCCTCCTGTTGAAGATTCTGGAGATCAATATTATTTGAATATAAATTAAGGTCATGTTCTTCAGTAATTTGATTATTTTATTTTTATTCTTTGTATGTGTTGCTATTTTCGATCCAATTTTTTTATATTGGATCAACTTATAAGTTTTGGAAATATAATAAATCGAATATAAAATTCGTAATTTCTTTGCATTTTTTTTGTTTTCTTTGGCTATACAAGACAACATATATAGATGTAACAATAAGTAAAATAAAATTAGCAATTAATTCAAGATATTAGTAATTAAAATCAATCGTTCAACAACTTACTTGAAGATTTATTGAATAATGAGAAGAAAACTAAATAATAAACCTTAACTATTAAAGAAAATATATTTAATCGATTGCCAAAAAGCAGCTGGTTGCTCCTCATCTAATACCAAGAAAATTTCAATATCATACCATGTTACTTTCATTTTAATAATACATTGTTTGGGGTTTGTCTTGTCATGTAATTAAAATCTTACTTACAACGTTGTACATGTATGAAGTCAAATAAGTAATGATTATATACAAAACTGCGTTATTGAGCGTTTAGAAGGCTTTGAAGTGCAATAACCTTAAAATAAATCAACAATAGATTACACGGCCCAACTCCAAGCCCAATAAAGAGACTAATGGGTCAAATTTAAATGGCTCATATTAATTCAGAAGTGAAGCGACCTTCATAAATCACTTTTCACTCGCGTCTCGTTTTGGTTTTAAGAAACGAGGAGAAAAATCCAGATTCTTCAGAGGAGTTGAAGTGCGAGAATGATCTGGAGAGTAGAAGAGATATTTTTTCCCTCCATATCTTCGTCTTCTCGCTATAAATTAAGAAATGTCTTTGGATATTTCTTCATCTATAGAGAAGAAGCTACAATCATCTGAATCAGAACAAATATTAAAGAAGACATTTGCTTACTTAGTTGGTGAAGACAGAAGCTCTAAAGGAAGTGAATCATCGGAATTTTTGAATCGATTTGGTGGATTTCTGACTCGTTTTCGTTGCGTCTCTATTCGGTTTCCTGTAAGCTTTTTCTCTTCCTCGTTTGATTTTTTTATATTAAGCTATGGGCCATGAAGAATCCCAGCCTCACTGTTTATCTGCTCCGGAGTGAAGCTCGTTGTGTGTATAATTGGGTAGATTTTGGTGATTTGGTGTTATGTCGTTCGATATGACTTCATCTGGAGATGGATAGATAATGTTCTTTGGAATTGATTTGATTTTGGCGTCTGAATTGAAACATTTATGTTGCCATTGCGTTAAATCTTTCCTGTGTTTCTTAATTTTGCGTCTGAATTATATGTTGATTTGTTATTTGGTGCAGATTACGGAATTTGGTTAAGTGAAGTTCGTCAAAGATGATGCCTATGTACAAGGACTCACCACAACCTTGTCAAATGAGACCACAAGGGTATTATTATCATCAAGGATATGGAAATAACCTTCATCATACGTCTATGGATGCTCCATCGCCGTGTTATGGAAGCTGTGTTCATGGCAACTTTCCTGCATACAATGCTTACTGGCCACCTTGTTATCACCCACAAGTGCCGTACTGCCTAAACAATCCTGGATTCCATCTTCCTCATGCGTCTTATGCTCCTCCTTGCTACATGCATCCCTCATTTCCTGTTGGGTATCAGCAGCCGTGGTATGACTCTGAAAAAGATGTGCCTGGGAAGCATCTCTGTGGAAATTGCTCTCCTCAGGTATGTGACCCTAAGGGTAACAGAGGTGTCGTAATTGAAGAGCATGAGCCTGATAACGAAAAAGAAAACAAAGGAGAAGCTGTACACCCAGTTCGTTCGACCAACTACCCGTACCCAATCATATGGATCCCTCATGAGAATGCTAGGAATCAAGAGCATGGAATACCTCGTTGGTCAAGGGACCATGAGCAGCCTTCTGCTGAGTTTAAAGCTCCTGAGAATATGACTGTGCAGAAAAGTGTTCCCAAGTCTTGGAATGGTTACTTTCCATTTGACGAGAGCACCCTGAAGTCTTTGGAAAAGAATCAAGATATGAAAAAGGCGCAAAATGGGGGAACTGTTGAACTCCCATTTGATATCAGCAAGTTGAAATCCTTATTGCAGGGTCAAAACCTGAAGGAAGCGCAGATCCAAAAGAACAAGGAAGAGCCGGGGCAGCTTCCGTATCCTATCTTTTGGATACCATCTTATGGGGAACGGGAAGATGTTGAAGCTTCTGAGAGTAAGAAGAATTGTAATGAAGCGCAGAACTTGAAGTCTTTAGCCTCTAAACTCCACGAAAATGAAAGCCAGCAAAACCCAAAAGAAGGCAAAGAGGGAAATATTGATCTCAATATTCCCTCAGACGTAAAGGAGAAAAGCTCTATGAGAAATATCCCCGTGCAGAGCCAAGAACCACGAGATGTTCCTATCAAACTATCGGAGAAACAGCTGCCAAAGACAAGGGAGCCAACTAAAAAGATTGTGAAGAATGAGCCAGTTAGCGACACGAAAAAACAGCACTCGTCGACTTCACAAAGAGCATCCAGGTTGCCTCCAGTTTGTTTGCGTGTTGACCCTTTGCCGAAAAAGAGAAATCATGGTTCTAAATCACTCAGTCCTCCTAGACGGAAGGATGAGTCTTTGACGTCAGAGGAATCCAAGGTTGCGGCCCCATTGCACCCCATGAAGGCTGAATCAAAGACTGTTCCTGAGGTTTGTAGTGTAAAATGTGAGGAGGCGAACAAAGAAGTAAAGATGCCTGAGGGACGCGTAAACGATGTAGGGACAGAGACAGTTGACAAATGTTCTATTCTGCAAGATAAATCAAACTGCGGGACTGTTAGACCTTGTGATACTGAGGAGAAGAGTGAAAAACATGCAAAGAAGACCTTTACAGAGGAGGAAGCTGCTAAAGTTATCCAATCTAGGTACCGTGGATATGGTGTGAGAAGATGGGAAACATTGAAGAAATTGAAGGAGATAGCTACTGTCCGCGAGCAGATGGGTGATATCCGAAAGCGTGTTAAGGCGCTAGAAGTTTCCTCTGATCAGCACATTGAAGAGAAGGAGATTGTAATTGTTGGAGAAATGGTTATGAACCTTTTATTAAAACTTGATTCTGTTGAGGTAATACGTCGAAAGACTGTTGTTGTGGGATCATCAATTTTGTTGATAGAGGTGGATATAGTTTATCTTGGCATGTATTGTTGTTTTGTTAGGTTGTTAGTGACAGGCTTCTATATATGTTTATCTTGCAGGGCTTGCATCCTAGCATAAGAGATTACAGAAAATCTTTGGCCAGAAAGCTCTCAGACATTGAGGAGAAGTTGGATTCGTTGAAAAAGAACAGCAACGTTGCTGCCATTACAGAGGAACAAGCTGTAAAGGAACAAGCTAACATGGCCTCTCAGACGAGGGAAAATCTAGTGAACGTGGAGCATTTTGACCTCACAGAAGAGAAAGGAATGGTATCTGATTCAAATACAGAGAAGGCTCTTCTTCGAACACCCGAGGAACATCCTGTGAATATCGTGTATAGAACAGATGAACACCCGGTGGCTGAAGCAGAAGCGGGAACAGAATTGGTTGAAAACTTATCGGATCTTGAGCTAGCTAGTGACGGAACCATAGGCGAGTCGGTTCCAACCTCTACAACAGCCCAGGAAATTGGGGAGGTGAAGACTCTGGAACCAAATGATCCACCATCAGCCGATGAAAATGGAACGACAATGACAAATTGTGGGGAAGACAAAACTGTGGTGGAGAGTTTGGAGGAGCCACTGCACGAATTGCCACAAATGGAGCAAACGACTCAGGGGCCAGGTTTAAATGCGACTGAAGTCTTTGAAGCGGATGCCAACACATCAGAGAAGGAAGATGGAAAGGGAGACAATGATCCCTTATTGGCTTCAGGAAAAGATTTCGAGCTCCCAGAGCTACCTATTGGAGTGATTGATGGTGAAACACAGCCTCTTCCTCAAAGTTCATTATCATGTACTTGTGAATCGGGAGTGACTGTAATGGACTCTGTAACAGTGAGCCAGGAGAAGGCCGACGTTGACATCTCTTATGATAATTCCAAAGGGGTAGGCCAGGAGATATCTGAGCCAGAAGAAGAAAAAGAACAACTTCCAGACACAGAAGTGATCGTGAAAGAACAGTCTCTAGAGACGGAAGTCATTGTGAATGAACAGCCTCTAGAGACAGAAGCCATTGTGAAAGAACAACCTCCAAAAACAGAAGTCACTGAGCATGAGTTATCAGAAGAAACCAAAAAGCTAATGGAGGAGAACCAGCGATACAAAGAAACGATGGAGACATTGGTTAAGGCAGGCCGAGAACAACTAGAAGTCATATCGAAACTAACAGGTCGTGTCAAAAGCCTTGAGAAGAAACTATCACAGAAGAAAAAAATAACACGAGTTGGACATCGTAAACCTTCCCGAACAACCAAATCAATGTCCCCAAATTTGACCAAACCTGTTATATAACAAACAGAAATCGATTCAAATAAATTTTGTGTTCTAAGGCCCATTACATTGAGTATCTCTAATGTTCGGTTTATACTTCAAACCAAATCTTAGTAAATTTCATGTTAAACTATTTGTTACATGTTTTTCAAATATGTTATTGGGACAAAGTGAATGATTGTTGTGTGGTTCATGCAGACAGAGTCATCCTTTTCATGCAATTAAGTCTCTCAATTCGTTTTCTTCTATCTCATCGTCACGTTCTTTTGTCTATTAGCCGTCAAATATTCATCTCTCTGTGGTCCCATTTCACGTCCCAACGCCATTTACACTCATCTCCATAGTCGTCCAATGTTAACATGTGCTAATAAGTAATCATCTAATTACTCTCACTTAATCTTTAGTTATACAAAAGGAAATAGTGTCAGTGTTGCCGTGTTGGTCATAATAAAGCCTATATAGCATTGAAAGGACCAGGAATCTCCCAAGCATGGTTACTTCTGATACGAATGATTTTATATTCCAATTACTTTATATAACTCACATTTTACCTCATTATTACTCTATTAGCCTACTCTCAATCCCTAAATTGACTAGCATGTACTAACAACCACTTCAAAGAGTTAACTTATCACCCACTTCCACACTCATCTATAGTTTATTTATTCTCTTATTCTTTTAGCTTAAATTTTATTCAAATTTCAAGAAAAAATCGAATTAACCTCACTACTCATATCTATTGAAATCGTTCGAAATTCAAATAGCGTATTACTGCTGTCAGAAATTCGGCTACACCTAAAATCAAAAAAGTAGGTAAAATCAAAGAAGATTCGAACTCAAATAACGTGCATAATGAATTCATTAGCCTTAACACTCATAGCTATTCGGATGGTTCAAATTCAAGTATAGTATTCAGATGGTTCAAATTCATATTACTATTGTCATTAATTCGGCTGCATCCGAAACTAAGAAAACTACATAGAATACTTTAAATGTAGCACAGAGGAAGATTATTCCAACTCAAATAAGGTACCACTGTACTAAGTTTTTTTCACTTAACTACTACACCAGTCCATTTAGCCCATAATCGGACTTTAACTACTTGTATCTATCAAGCCTTCAAATTGGTAAATACTGTACATATTTTCTCGAATACACTGTGGCAAGCTAAGAAAGTAAATAGTAAAAAGATGGAAAAGTTTTCTTCGCAATTTATAATTCAGACACGCATCTTCTCTCTCTCTGTGTCTGACTTTGAAGTATCTGAGAAGAAGAGATATATTTCCCATTGCAGTAAATAAAAATCTATGGCTTTGTCGGGAAGAAGAAAAAGTCAGACTGAACTCATAATCTTTGTCGGGCTTTGATAATTGTAAGTAAAAGCAAATGAATTACAATCATACTTTAAAACTAATCATGTTTTTGAGGTTTTGTATAAAATGATGATAAAGAAAGATCGATGTTTTTAATGATAAGCCATTGTTATCTGAGAATTTTTAAGAGAGATAAAGAGAAAGAGACGACACCAGCAACAAGAGACAACTAAGAGATATCAGAAATTCGACATTTCTCATCTGAAGAAGAAGAAGAAGACAAAGCTAAAACAGAGACTGAAACAGAGCTATGGAGAGAGAATGTGAAAAAGGAGAATTTGAGAAAAAGACGAGACGAAGTTTCATTGGATGTAGTAAGAGAGCTGTTCCATCTACTCCTCCACCTACTTGGCGGCTTTCTCCGGCGCAAGTTCGAGGTTCTTCCGCCGTAGTTGAGACGAATGAGTTTTTGGCAAATTCGGAGGTTTCTGTTCGGAAATTGTGTGCTGATTTGTGGGAAACTGAACAATTTCGGAAAGTAGTTAAGCTGCGACGGTGTCGAAGAGGGGATTCAGGTGTGAAGTCAGCTTCTGGTACTCCACTTCACAATCATCAGGTGAACAACTTGAGCTCTTTTTTATACATTTGCTTGAATGTTTTTGGTGGGTTTATGTAGGGTTTTAGTCTTCTTGTGTGGGTAGCTCGTAAAGTTGTGATTTTTATGGTGAGTCTAGAGTTTATTTCACACCGCAAAGTTCTGTTTTTTAGGGTAAAATTCCACCGGGAAAGTCTCGTTTCTTGCAAAGTTTTGTTTTCTGTGATGAGATTTTGAGGAAATTCTACCTGAAAGATCTCGTCTTATGGTCGTTAAGCTGTGATATTTGTGATGGGTCTACTAGAGTCCTTTGAATTTGAATATGTTGTGGAAGAAAGGAAGCGTTTATGTATACTTGGTTGTGATTTGTAGCCACCAAGTAGAAGTAGCTTGAGGAGGCAAATTGCAGCAGCTGGTGATAATCACAGAATGGTCAATAGAAATGAAGATGTGTTGCAACCAACCTCTCCTGCAAGTTGCAGTAGCAGTTCACTGAAAGTAAATAACCTGTCTTTTGCTCTTTGTTCACTCTAAACGTAACCGATGAATTGCTTTCTTTCAATCTTGTTATTGAGCTGGATTTGGTGTGTGTTTTGTATGTGTAGGTTGTGGTGCGTGAACCAGCGTTTAGTCAGACAGGTTCTTCGATTAAGTCCACAACTTATGGTTTGGGTTCCTCTACAAAGCTTCTCAAGTTGTTGAACCGGATATGGAGTCTCGAAGAACAGAATACTGCTAATATGTCTTTGGTTAAAGGTCTAAAGATGGAGTTGGATGAATGTAGAGCCGAGATCAAGGAGGTGCAGCAACGAGAGAAGCAAAGCCATAGGCGAGTGAGTAAGAAAAATGATGAAGAAGAGGTTCAAAATGTGTTTCGATTGTTAACGGAAGAGTTAGATGAAGAGAGGAAATTTAGAAAGCAGTCAGAGAGTTTGCACCGGAAGCTAACACAAGAGCTTTGTGAAGTGAAGCAATGTTTATCAAAAGCTTTGAAAGATCTTGAGAAAGAGAGACAAGAACGTGTTGTTGTGGAAAATCTCTGCGATGAGTTTGCAAAATCAGTTAGAGATTATGAAGATAAGGTGAGAATGATTGGGATTAAGTCACCAGTGAGTGATAAAGTAATTGTCCAGATTGCAGAAGTGTGGAATGATCAAAGGTTACAAATGAAGCTAGAGGAAGATGAAACATCTCTGCGAGCTAAAGAGAAGAAAGGATTAGATTCAAGTAAAGGAAATGAGTTGAGAGCACAACCAGATGATTCAGCTTCTATGCATCAAAGGGTTTGTTTGAAGGAACTCGAAGAAGATCTTAAAAAGCAAACAAGAAGAGATAACAAATTGAAGCTTAAGAAGAGCTCAGGCCAAGTTCTTAATCTATCTATGTCTTCAGATGGAGAAAAGTCTAGAAGTTTCTCGAGGATTCTTGCAAGGAATGTGAATGTGACAATGAGAGATGATAATCATCGTACTCTCAAGGATAAACTCATGGAAGCTCGTGTGGAGAGTCGTTTACGTTCTTCTTTGAAACCAAAGACAAGTCCAAGTGATCAAGTTCAAGCATGGGCTTGTTAAATTTATATTTTCATAGTCCATCAAATATTTGTTAATTGTTAGAAAAAACCAATCTTATGTGAAAATGAAATGAAAATCTTTAAAAACCAATATTTGTTAACTGATTCCTTTTCTTTTGTTATATAGCTTAAGATAAAAGGGAAAATGGTCAAAACATATTAATCATGCCGTTTTTACATGAATTTTATGGTCGAGCTAAAATCTTAGTTTTGTGTTTAAAAATTTAAATTTTACATATAAATTTTCTTAGTTTCGGCTAAAACCTATATTAACTGTTAAGTCTGTTAGTCAATAGTGAAGTCACCGTTAATAAACCGTTAAGCAATATATGTACGATCGATTTAATCAACATGTATACGCGGATTTATCAATAAAAATAAAATAAAATAAATTAAATTAGCTAAAATATATTAAATTTAATAACAATCCAATTTTGAACTCAATTATTATAATTTTCACGAAATTTATTTGTAAAAATTTTATATTCAAAAAACAATTCTCTATTTCTTTTCTCCACATATCTTTATTGTCTCTAGAAAGAGACAAAAACCTTCATAGTTGACATATAGAATTAGTTTTTTTTAATCCATTGAATTATAATTGTAAGTTATCGAATAAAATTACAATCTACTTACAATTATGGAGGCTAGTAATGCAATGAAATTGAAAATAACAATAGCAAAAATTACAAACTAAGGACCCATGTTTAATTGGTATTTGTAAGTTTTTTTTTTTTGATAATTAGGGATTTGTAAGTTATCAAATAAAGTTACAACTTCAATCGTACCTCTCTTTATTTTCCATAAATTAAAAGAAAATCTCATGAGCAAGAGATTACGTTGAATCTCTAGTTAATTAATGACAATATTTATTGCCTTTTTCTTTTCTTCTATTGTTCTATACTTTTTCCATTTCAACACTTATTCCATAATTGTCTTTTAGGGTTTATGCTTCATCTATATATAAAAACCACACTTATTCGTCTTCTTCTCTTCACATCATCATAAACTTCATCAACTCTTTAGATCTTTTGTTTTTCAAGTTATTAGAAAAGGAGCTCTCTTCTTCCAAAACGATGAGAACAAGATTTAAGGAACAAAAAGCAAGCAGAATCTAAGTGTTCATGGATTCTTCATATCAAGTGTGTTACTTTATGGAGTTTGCATGGCCTCTTAGATCTTCTTCTTCCTTATCTTCTCATCGTTTGGATTGAAGGGAGCTCCTTCTCTTCTTCTATGTCTCTTCTCTTCTCTCTAATCAAATGTTTTTTTTACAATTTTATATGTTTTATTGCAGGTTTTTGTGGTTTGATACTTGCATTGAGAAGCCATTATTATTGTTTGATGTGGGAAGTTATCATTGTCCGTTTTCATGCATGGTGTTTATTATATTAATAGGATAATGATAAAAAATTTAAATTGTCTATATATAAATGTATCTTTGTTTTATTTTATGTATCTTTGTTTATATATTTATATGTATAAATTATTAATTTTACTATGTATAAAAGCATCTTTGTCTAAAAATCAATCAACACGTTTGATTTGTTGTTTTTTTTTAATTTATCAATGTAATACATCCTAGATAAGAAAGAGACATTATACCTATAATTAAGATTCATTAAAACCAAGATGTGTTATTAATTATTTATTTTATTACACGAACAAATAAAAAGTTAGGTTTAAGTTCGATCATACTGAAAGTAGTTAGATAGTTTGGTTTGAGGTTTTGTACTTATTTAGCTGTTTTGATTTAATTGTAGTTTACATCTTTTGTGATAATATAGTCTAACTATATTGGCCTATAAAGAAATGTATTCCCTCCATTTCACAATAAGTGTCATTTTAGATTTATTTTTTCGTTTCAAAATAAGTGTCATTATACATTTCCAATATAACTTTTAGCATAAATAGTCTAATTTAACCTTATTATCAACCAATCAAATAAAAAGAATCTCAAGAGTCAAATTAGTTTTCAAAGGTATAATAGAATTTTAATATACTTCCTTAATTTGTGTTCTAAATGCTAGAACGACACTTATTGTGAAACGGAGGGAATATTATTTATATACCGAAGAAAATTTCTAATTTTCGTCTTTAAAACTCAATTATCAAATAATTGTTGCATTTATGCCAAGCTTCACACGGTCAAAAACTAATTTTTAAAGTCTCAAATAGGTTGATTAAATCAATAATTTTCTAAAGAAAATTCAAGTTTTCAACGTATATTTAACGATATTAGGCATTGCCGTTTGTTGAACAAGTTATATTGTTACCAAATTTGACAATTTCCAACTATTTACTGTCCTAAATTTGCCTAAAATCAGAGCAATTTGACTTATTTTTATTGTCTTCTCGAAACCAAATATTTAAAATTACAAAATCAATAAAAATAGTCATCAATAACAAAATTGTATAAACTAGCAATGAGAATAATAACCAAAATCAAAAAACCGACCCAAAAATTTTAGTTCGGTTTGGATTTGGCTCCTAGAAATTAAAAAATTCGGTTTTAATATCTAGATAACTTCGATTCTTGGTTTGGTTCCGAAAAACCTAAAAATACCAAATAAAAATTAAAACTAATTAGTACGTAAACACTTTGATTACTTTTAATTATAATAAACTATTTTTTGCGTTAGTTTTTTTTTCTTAAAAAATATTATTTGAAACCAAACTAATACTATTTTAGAACTAATTCGCGTCCATATATTAGAATTGATATCGAACCAAAACAAATTTAGTAGGTATCCATTAATTACCATATTTTCATTAAAAAAATTAAAAACCAGAAGAATCAAACCGAAAAATCGAATGTAACTAGTTCCACAAAGCGTACCGGATAAAAATAACCAAAATGTAAATTGAACCGGTTATTAGTTAGGCAAGGTTGATATAAAATAAGAGAAATCTCTAGTCTTAAATTAGCCATTCATTTATTTACAACCGACCCTCTAACGATAACCGTTCATCTTCGTCGACCAGCTCCCTTCGTAACAAAAAAAAAAAAGAGAGATCTTTAGGGTTTCTTTGTTATTTTCGTACCTCAAATCCTTTTCGAAATTTGACCCTTTTTGTTTTCCTCATCCTTCTGCTCGGTTTTCGCCGGAAAGAAGAAGGCGAAAAGGGTTTTCGAAAAGGAAGATGAGAGGTTCCAATAATACAGATTTATTTGACCCTAAATCGGATATGGATTCAAATTTCTCTCGTCATGGTTCTTCTTCTGACGGTGATTTTGGTTTCGCTTTTAACGATAGTAACTTTTCTGATCGTTTGCTCCGGATCGAGATCTTGGGTGGGCCTTCGGATTCTAGGTCTGATGGTGATGGATGTACAAGTATTGCTGATTGGGCTCGTCATCGCAAAAGAAGAAGAGAAGATAATAAGAAGGACAATGGTGGTACGTTTAATCGATTTGAATATCAAATTTCGTTGTTATTGTTCTTCTGCTTGGTTTAGGGCTTTGGATTGTTTGGTTTCTTCTATGTCATGTTATATGAGTTAATAGTGTTTAAGAAACTTATATGTTTTGCATTCTATTTGTGATTTCAGACATTGTAGCATGTGCTGAAGAGCAGATTTTAACAGATAATAACCAACCTGATATGGATGATTGTCCTGTTGGTGATAATATTGACGATGAAGGAGAGGCAATGGTGGAAGAGAATTATTCAGGTACATTGACTAAATATTGCATTCTAAATCTCACACTACTGATTGGGTTTAGATTTGGATTTTGTAATACTCTTTAAATGTTCTTTTTAGGTGATGACGATGCATGTAGTGAGCCAAACTGGGGTATTGATTGTTCTACTGTTGTCAGAGTTAAAGAATTGCATATTAGCTCTCCAATCTTAGCTGCAAAAAGCCCTTTTTTCTACAAGGTATAATCCCTTCTTTTTCTTCTTCTATATTTTTATTGTCATCGTCTGTATATTCTACAAGTAATGCTATCTAATGCTTCTTATTTTTCCTCTTTCTATTGTAGCTTTTTTCGAATGGAATGAGGGAATCAGAACAAAGACATGTAACGCTTAGAATTAGTGCACAAGGTATGGAAATTCAAGTCAGCTTTTTCTTCACTTTTGTTGTTGTCAATCTGGTCTTATTTGCTTTATGATACTTTGTATACATTTAACTTTTTTTTTTAATGTTATGAGAGTTCATAATGTTGATTTCTCATGCTCTGCTTTTATGCTTATGGCAGAGGAAGGTGCTTTGATGGAGCTTTTAAACTTTATGTATAGCAACTCTCTAACTGTCACAACAGCACCTGCATTATTAGATGTGCTTATGGCTGCTGATAAGTTTGAGGTGGCTTCGTGCATGAGGTATTGTAGTAGTCTTCTGCGCAAGATGCCCATGACCCCTGATTCAGCTTTGCTCTATCTCGAGCTTCCCTCCAGTGTTTTAATGGCTGAAGCAGTCCAACCTCTAACTGATGCAGCAAAGCAGTTCCTTGCCTCCCGCTATAAGGATATTACCAAGTAAGAATCCAATGGTTTTAAATGCATTTACTTGAGTACTGTTGAATATGTGTATTCATGTTTTATCATCTTGTGCAGGTTCCAAGAGGAGGTTATGGCCTTGCCATTGGCTGGAATTGAGGCGATACTAGCGAGTGATGATCTCCAAATTGCTTCTGAGGATGCTGTTTATGATTTTGTCTTGAAATGGGCAAGGGGACAATACAGTTCATTGGAAGACCGTAGAGAGATTCTGGGTTCACGCCTAGCGCTCTACATCCGCTTCCCATACATGACGTGTCGAAAACTGAAGAAGGTATTAACTTGCAGTGATTTTGAGCATGAAGTAGCATCAAAGCAAGTACTAGAAGCGCTCTTCTTCAAAGCAGAAGCCCCGCACAGGCAACGCATCCTAGCTGCTGAAGGATCAGACTCCTTGAACCGGCGTTTCATAGAGCGGGCTTACAAATATAGACCCGTCAAAGTGGTGGAGTTTGAGCTTCCTCGCCCACAATGTGTAGTGTACCTAGACTTGAAGCGAGAAGAATGTGCAGGACTACACCCTTCGGGAAGAGTCTATTCTCAGGCTTTCCACTTAGGAGGTCAAGGCTTCTTCCTCTCAGCGCATTGCAACATGGACCAACAAAGCTCATTCCACTGCTTCGGACTATTCCTAGGGATGCAGGAGAAAGGGGCTGTGAGTTTTGGTGTGGACTACGAATTCGCAGCTAGAGATAGATCCAGACCAACAGAAGAGTACGTAAGCAAATACAAAGGAAACTACACATTCACTGGCGGAAAAGCTGTTGGTTACAGAAACCTATTCGGGATTCCATGGAATTCGTTCATGGCTGAGGACAGTCCACATTTCATCAATGGTATCCTCCATCTCCGAGCTGAACTCACCATTAAACGTTCCTCAGACATTCTCTGATTGTCTTCTCTTTGTCTCCATCTCCGCTATATTTCATCTCTTTATGTAGCAGCTCTAACCAAGAGTGTCTTTTGTTATGCATAAAGAGCAGTAAAAGTAAGTTCAAAGCGCGTACCCTCGCTGTAAATTTGATCGGAATTTTTACATTTTTAACAGATCCATTGGGCTTTACTCTTTAAGAATAACCAAATTGGGCCTTATGTTCTTAGAGTTAAACACTATAATGGGCTTTGGGCTTACAACATCCATAGCTAAAGCTAAGTTGTTTAAATGTGAATGTGAAAACGAGGCTTTCTTCTGTAAGTCAAAAAGTTCGGCTAGAGTGGTACGTATTGATATTAGTAAGAATCGTAAGGGTATTCTGGGGAATTCAGCTTAAAAGGATTCGGAGTCCTCGTCACATATGGGCCCACATAATTGCGTAAGAAAGACTATCCGCTTACCAGACGGACACGTCATATTGTCGGGGACACATCTGAACCGTTGGATCTAAATCTCGTTTTCTGACTTTAGACCCCACTTAGCAATAATAATCCTTTTTTTTCCCACTACAATATTGATTGCCACGTCAGATGATTCCAGTTTTGTTTATACACACGTTTTTTTCTTACTCGAGCCAGCGTCAAAACTGCATCACCGTTGATTCTTTTATAAAGTAAATTGAACGATCCAGATTTAGAAACACTGACGTGGTATTTACCTTTGCTTATGTCATCAAGAATATTACATAAGATTATTAATCAAGCCACAGTTTATGCGTTATGGAGGGAGAGAAACCTTAGGTACACACTAGGGGTGGGCAAAATATGCGCAAGATTAGATTCCATCTGCTATTTGTTTTAATTCGATCCAAATTTTAGATAATGTAATGTTTTAAAACAAAATAAATAGTATAAATATAATATCCGTTAAAAACAAAACAAATAGCAAATGATATTTTTTAAAAAGAGCAGATATCCATTCTGATTCATATATCAATAAATATATATTAAAATATTAATCATGTATTCATATGTTATATATAAATAGTATTGTGCATATTTATATGGTTGAAAATGAATAAAATGTAGTATTTAGTTAAATTTAATTATATAAAATTTTATTTTTATAATGTTATCATTCTCCCACATGTGAGTTAGTATGAGTTTTTTTTAAACTAGTTTGATTAAAAGTTTAGATATTTATTATTTTTAAATGTTTATTTTGAGTTTTAAAATTCATATTGACATTATTTTCTTATACTTCTACACTAATTTTGCAATTTTTATGTATATTATCTTTAAAATATTTATAAAACGGATCAGAGTAAATTATTCATAGATCTTTAAAAAAAATGGATATCCGAGTTTTCAGACATTCAAAATTTTTTGGATCAAAACAGATCATAAAATCAAATATTTAGCTAAAACAGTAGATATTGCGAATTTCTTAAATATTTACTCCGTACCCACACCTACAACACTGCCTACTCTAAAAAATTTCACTAACTTGCTTTTACTTCGGTAAGGGTCAATTCGGTTAAATTTTTTCCCAACTGATCTATCTAATTCATTCGCTGTAAGTAAATCGCAAATTTGATATATATATATATATATATATATATTTACAGTTTATAAAAATTTTAAAAAAAACCATTGAAACACATTAGTAGCTCTCTTGAGGTTTATTGGTACACAAAACATTAATATAAGCCAGACAGTATTTTCTACAACAGCCAATAAGGAAAAGACACGTAGATAGATCCATGTGAGTTGCATTTTGTAAAGTAGGGACCACTTCGTGGATAGAAGCTCTTTTACGCCAACTCAAAAGGCCTCGTTGGCTCTCTAGATACCAATACCCATACTGTCGTGGCTTGTTTTAAACCGTTGGATCATTTGTTTATCCCAGCCGTCGGATTCGAAAATAATAAAAAAGTTTATTTTATTTTGGTTGTTCCATGATGGCAAAAACGTGTCCTTACACGTGGGTCGTCTCATGGCACCTTTCGAAGATATGAATCGGTGTTGATCAATCAACGGTCCAGATCTTTTGTTTCCTCGACAAAGTGCTCTCCGCGTCGGAGATTTTTAGTCAAAAGCTGGTTTTCTTTTTTTTGTTACTTTATAATAATTTACTTCTCGGAAATTCTAAATTCTACAATTTTAATTAAAAACTCTATAAAATTAAATATTTAACTACTTTACTAATAATTTATCTGTACATATTTCATACCATATTATTTTCTAATTTTTTCAATTTTTAATGTATTTTTTTTCATGACTCAGTTATGTATAAAATGACGTCACTTAAAAACTAATATTCCTTTGGTCTTACACATAACTAAGAGCATCTCTATTGGTGATAATCTGATAAAGTTTCTAAAAAAATAAAAATAAAATATTTTAATATAACTTAATTTTATATTTAAATTTTTATTTTAAATATGAAATTTAACAAATTATATATATATACATGTGGCATGATAGTTTCTCAAAGTTTCTTAAATGAGAAATCATCTTTTGAACTCTCTCTAACTTTTTCATTATTTTTAATTTTTTTAATGATGAAAAATTCTATGAGAGCTCCCACTAAAGATGGTCTAATGCTATTTCCATTCCTGAAAAATTGATGTTTTAGACAAAAAAATATTTTAAAAAGATGGATGTTCTCTATTTTCAATGCATATTATTTTTATATTTCTAATTTTATCCTTATTTATTTTTTTGTATTTATTAATAATTTATATTTTTTTGTATTTTTTATAATAAAAAAAGATAAAAATAATATTCTAAAAACCTTTTTTAATATATGTGATAATTTTAAAACATCAATCTTTTATACACCGTAAAATATTCAAAAAATTCATTGAATGAGAAAATAAATAACCTTTTTCTTTATTTTTCAAAAAATTAGCAATTTAATTTTTTTTAAATTCAGATCTTGGTAACTTTATTTATTGTTCCACATGACTTTCATAGACGACGGATTTGAAGTGGATTATACACTATGGTAAATATTGAATTTTGAATCCTTATTTAATTAAGTAAAAAAAAAAAAAATTAAATGGACGGACCACGTAAGTCACATGAGAGATGCATAGAGCGACTTATAATCGAACACGTGTACGGTTGAGATTATTTAAGAAAATGGTTGGCACTAAAATCGATGAGCCAACTCATCAAAACGACCGTAGTTTTCGCTGTAATATATTCTTATGACACGTGTCTGATGACGTGTTCATCTTCTTCGCGCTCCGTTTTTTTTCTCTCTCTCTTCGTTCTTTCCCTCAAAAAAAAAAATGAACTCTTTTTCGCTCTGGTTTTTTTAGAGAGAGAAACAGATATCAAAATGCGATTCAACTGAATTCACGATTCAGATTTTTGTCTAAGTTCCTTCCTCTTTCGGATTCTTCAATGTAAGATAAATTTTTCAGCTTCTGCATCATTCATTAGTGAAATATTTCATCGAATTTAAGAACAATTTTACAAGTTTTAATTTTTTTTTATGCGTTTAGTTGAATTGAATTTGGAATTATAAATTTTTGAATCCAAAAATGAACATCAAAAGCAGAGAGAAGAAGAACAAGAACAGAGCTTTTTTTGTGCATGTTATTGATGTAGGGGTATAATTGTCCATTAGTTGATTCCTTTTGTCTTTCTGAAAGTCTTTTGAACATTGAATAAGAGGGATAAAGACGTTTTTACCCTTCTCTTTCTTCTCTATTTCTCTTTCCACGAACAACAACATCACTTGATTTTGCAGAAAGAAGCATTGTTGTTAAGTGGGAAAACTTTAAACCATGGGAATTAGCGAGGAACCAAAAGCTATCAAATCAGATAAACCGTCGTCTCCTCCGGTATGTTGAACAGTTTCAGACTTTAATCCCAAGTCAATGTTCTTCTTTGAAGTCAAGTTAATGTTTGTGTCTTAATTCTTTTGTGTGTTGACTGTTGATAGGATCAAACAAATGTTCATGTATACCCTGACTGGGCAGCTATGCAGGTAAGACTTGAATTATTACTCACTAGTTATGTAATAATATCATGATCATGATGATGATTGTGATCCTTGATGTTGTTACTTGCTAGGCTTATTATGGTCCAAGAGTTGCAATGCCTCCTTATTACAATTCAGCTATGGCTGCATCTGGTCATCCTCCTCCTTACATGTGGAATCCTCAGGTAATGGTTTCTTTGACTAGGAAGATGAAGAATCTTGTGCAGATATGGTAAAGATTAGGAAGAGAATTCATCGGTGTTTTTGGTCTTGAATCTATCAGCATATGATGCCACCATATGGAGCTCACTATGCAGCTGTTTACCCTCATGGAGGAGGAGTTTACACTCATCCTGGAATTCCTATGGTAAAACTTTCGGTTCCTCAAAGATCTCTGTGATTGTGACCGTTATTTTAATCGTCTCTCTGACTGGCTTCAATTTCTGTGGACAGGGATCACAATCTCAAGGTCAAAAGGTTCCTCCTTCAACAACTGTACGTGATGTAACTAGATTGAGTCAATATAGATTGAGAGATTGTTTTGTTAGGTGTTTAATGGGTCTTTATAAATTGCAGCCGGGGACGAATTTGAGCATCAACACTCCTACTAAATCGACGGGGAACACAGACAATGGATTGATGAAGAAGCTGAAAGAGTTTGATGGACTTGCTATGTCTCTTGGAAATGGGAATCCTGAAAATGGTGTTGATGAACATAAACGATCACGGAACAGCTCAGACACAGATGGTTCAAGTGATGGAAGTGATGGGAATACGACCGGGGCTGATGAACCAAAACTTAAAAGAAGTCGAGAAGGAACTCCAACTAAAGGTATAAGCCTTTTTCATGTCCTAGAGAGTTCTGTTCAGTGTAAATGTTACATTTTTATCTGAGTTTTCATTTCGATTTATTCGCAGATGAGAAACAGTTGGTTCAGTCTAGTTCGTTTCGATCTGTTTCTCCATCAAGTGGTGATACCGGCGTGAAAGTAATTCAAGGAGCTGGAGCTGTAGTCTCTCCTGGTGTAAGTGCAAATTCCAACCCATTCATGTCACAATCTTTAGCCATGGTTCCTCCTGAAACTTGGCTTCAGGTACCCTGTGGCTTATTTTGATCTTCCGGTTATCAGACCTTTAAGCTGATTTGTTTCATATCCCTCACAAGTATCCATGTTTTTTGTCCAGAACGAGAGAGAACTCAAACGGGAACGAAGAAAGCAGTCTAATCGAGAATCTGCAAGAAGATCTAGATTAAGGAAACAGGTTTGATTAATGAAATAGAAAGTGAATCTTCTCTTTTTAGTGTTTCTTCTCTTGGTGGGACTCCCACCAAAACTTTATTGTCTTTCATTGTTTTACAGGCCGAGACTGAAGAACTTGCTCGGAAAGTCGAAGCTTTGACAGCTGAAAACATGGCATTAAGATCTGAACTAAACCAGCTTAATGAGAAATCTGACAAACTAAGAGGAGCAAATGCAACCTTGCTGGTAAGTAAGGATAAACTAACCAACAATCCTTAACAATGTGTAAACTTTTATTGAAATGGAGTTGTCTTTTTCATGAGTTGCAGGACAAACTGAAGATTTCAGAACCTGAAAAGAGAGTCTCCGGGAATATGTTGTCTAGAGTTAAGAACTCAGAAACTGGAGAGAAGAACAAGAACCAAGGAGACAATGAATCTAACTCTAGCAACAAACTACATCAGTTGCTTGATACAAAACCTCGAGCTGATGCAGTAGCTGCAGGCTAATAGATCATGACACAGTGTTGATTTTCCACTTAATTTGTCAACATAAACAAAGAAAACAAGTGTTGCTAATTCCATAAAAACTTGATTAGGTAGTATTAGTAGAGAGAGAGAGATATGATTGATCTATATAAGTTTTCAGTGAGAGAGGGAGTAAGAGGAGCTTCTAAGCTTCCCCTCCAGCTGAAAATTTGGTGTTGTGGTTGTTAATAGAGAGGCTTTTGCTGTTTTACATATGCATTTAGACCTGTGTAATTTTATGATAACATTTCTCAGAGCAGTATTGCTGCTTTGTGTAAGCTTGTTTCTTTGAAGGTTTCATGTAAATTACAATCAATCCTTTTTTTTTTGTCTTCTTCGTTTACAAAAGTTAAAGAAGTTTTATCGGAAAAAGAGACAAAACCCAAATACACTCCAAAAAGCTTTATCCTCAAAGTAATGGTATTGGATAGTACATAGAAACATAGTAATGTTAAGGACAAAAAACACAGAAAACAAAACTCTCAGAAGAATCTAAAACTTGATGTTGAAACTCTTAAGAAGGATCTAAAACTTGATGTTGAAACTCTCAGAAGGATCTAAATCTTGATGTTGAAATAATCGGGGTCAAAGTGATGTAATCTCACGTAACCGTCTTCACCTCCACTTGAGAAACTGAAAAGTAAAGTTCATAATCTCAGTAACAAAGCTCAAATGAACAGACCAAAACTAATCATGCAGACTGTATCGATCAATCAATTAGATGTTGCAACTTTACCTCTTTCCATCGGGATTAAATGCCAAGGCATTAATAGGTCCAAAATGTCCTTTAACACCACCTATTTCCTCTTGCAGAATCTATACATTATGCCAAACACAATGATACACAGTCATATCTATATTCAATGTAACAAATTATCAAGTAAAACCCACATATTGTAACACTAACCTTATCATAAAACTTAGCTTCGAACTTCCCTGCTCGATGATCAGTGGTAGTCACAGCTGAGGCATCTTGACCACCTCCAAGCACAACCTAAAAGAAAGCAGAAACACATGCCTTAGTACAAGATACCATCAAGACTTGTTGATTGAAATTTGAAAATCGTGAAGCAATAGTACATACATGGTCGAGAATTGGGGACATGGCGACAGCATTAACAGGCACCCCTGTAGTGTAGGTCTTGATAAGAGTCAACGTTCTCATGTCCCACAGCTGCAAGAATCAAGAAAAAAGGTACACTATCAGAAAAATGACTCTATGTATGTATATACATATATAGTGCACACCCTTAAACAGCATATAGAAGACAAAAGAAAGAAACACATGCCTTAGCAGTTTTGTCAAGTGAGCCAGTAAGGAAGTGAGAATCATCAGCTGATTTACAGAGCGATGTAATGTTCTTCTTGTGACCCACTTCTTCACCAGATTCCTTGAGCAATTTTCCAGTCTAGCAACAATGGCAGTATAAGTCATAAGATTTAAAGCTAATAACTTAAAAAGTGGAACAGATACACACATAAAAGTGCCCATAAGAGATTTACATTACCTCAGTGTCCCAGATTCTGATTACGGTATCTTCACCACCACTAACAATAGTTTGGTTAAGAGGCCCCCAAACAGCTCTATTAATCCTCTTCCTTCCCTCAGGACTATGAAGGACAAGTATAGAATCACCAATCTCTACACCATTGCATCCAAACAATTTCCTTTCACACTACATAACATAGGCTAAAACTTATATAGAATTTCAGCTAGAATATATAACTTACGGTCTTCAGGATCTTCAGCAATGTGTTTCACATGAATAGCAGAGGTAAGATCCATGAAAGGATCAGTGGTAATCACTGCAAGCTTATCTCCAACAGAGAAATCCACAGACCTCGCCGGAGAACCAAAATTAAATGTAAATAATTGTTTTCCAGATTTCACATCCCACAGCTTAGCAGTCTGATCAGCACTACCAGTGATCAATCTCGACGAATCTCCTAAAATTTACAATCAAACCACCAAACTTTCAGCTTCGAACAAACAAAAGGTAAATTAGGGTTTCTATTCACAAATCGACATAGACATAGCCTAAAACCCTAAACAGAACAATGAATCTACTAATCCGATCGATGAAACTAGAATAAATTTCAGAAACCCAGAAGCTGAGACACTTACTGGAGACATCACAGCACCAAACAGCACCGTTGTGACCACGGTAGGTTCCAAGGCGTTCACCACTATCGGCATACCAGAGGGTAGGTGTGTGGTCCTTGGCGCAGGAGAAAAGCAGATCACCATCTCTGTTATACCTCAAGAACGTCAATGGACGTTCATGTCCCTTCATCAATATCGGCCTCATTTTGAACGCTCTTCTTCTGTTTTAGGGTTTTGATGCGAAGAGCTTCGAATGAAAACAGATACGAAATCAATTCAATGGAAAGACTCGAAGATAATAGAACAAACTGAATTGGAAGATTCCGTTCTACTTTACCTGTTCACTTGAACGACGACGACACGAAGAGGAAGAGCAAAAACCCTAGAAACTTTTGTGCTCTCTTTTTACAATTTAATCTTATATTTTTCTTTAAATTACACTATATGCCACTCTTTAGTAATTATTCACTAAAATACCCTAATATATATCTTTTCGTCAATTAATTCCTACTAATCGAATTTAATCGGGAAAAATGTCGATTTAACATCAAATTTAGCAAAAAAGTTAAATTGAACCCTGAACTCTGGAAATAATTTATTAAACTTCAAACTTTTTGTTGACTTCTAATTAAACCTTTAACTTTAGGTTGACTAAGCCAATTGAACCCCGACGGAAAACCCAAATCA
>OVBA01000254.1:0-79261 GCA_900406435.1 Lepidium aucheri
TGTCCACTGCTTTTCTCCCTATTTGCAGCTTCATAAGCGCCTGAAAACTTGTACACAAGATCGTTGATCTTGTGCCACCTTTGTTTGCAGTTGCTGGATGATCGTATTTCAGCCTTCTCCTTACAACTTGCTGCAAAGTATGCAACAACTCTTTTACAGAACGCCCCACACTTCTGCTCATTGCCAATCACAGGGTCCTTGCTCGTGTTCAACCAAGAACTTATTAGCAACACATCATCAGAAGGTGTCCAAGACTTTCTAGCTATCTGATCTTTGTGGGTAGACTGAGAAGAACAGTTACTAACTAGCTCAATCTCATCAGCAAGACTAGTTTGTTGACTATTCAATAAACAAGTAAAAGTAGATGGTTGAGGAAAAGGAAATGTGAATGGAAGGTCCATCAGAAGAAAGAAATGATGGCCAATAGAATAGAAAAGACAAAGAGAATTTGGAAATTGGATTCGGTTCTCCAACTACAAATGAAGAACAGATCTTCTTAAAAGAAGATCAATGCAAAAGACAAGTTATGGTGACAAGACTTAAATCTACCAATTGTGATTCGCATTAAAAGAGACAATTAACTCAAGTTAAATCAACTTATTTTCATGAACTGTTAATGAATAAAGAGTTAATAGGTTGGTAGTTGAGGTTTCAGAACAGATAAGGCTGGTAGTTGAGGATTCAGCACTAACCATTATCACTCATAACAGATAATAACCATTATTACTCATAATGCTAGATTATTCATAACACTATCACATATCAGATAATAACCATTTATGCTAGATTATTCATAACACTATCATATATCAGATAATAACCATTTATGCTAGATTATTCATAACACTATCATATATATAGTTCACTAACCTTATATATATAGTTCACTAACCTTTTATGATGCTCCCAGTTCCCAGTTTAATTTTGCTCCTTGTACTTCGATCTTCTCTCCTCTGTCCAGAGAACTTGATCTGCAAATGAAAATTATGATGGTTATTACTATAATACTATATATATCACACACACACACACACAAATATGTGTATTTTTATATAATACAAAATCGAAAATTCATAAATGCACTCTAATATAGGATTTTTGGCGTACTCATAGAGACGGCCACGAGTAGAGAAGATAATAAGAGCAACTTCAGCATCACACAAGACAGAGAGCTCATAAGCTTTCTTAAGAAGACCATTGCGTCTTTTACAGAATGTTACTTGACGAGTTGTTGTGTTCTCTATTCTCTTTATCTCTATCTTCCCTCTTCCTATCTTCTTGCTACTCTCTCTTTCATGACTACTTCCACCTTCCTCCATTGATCTTAGCTTATAGCTATATCTGAAAAACATGATCAACATGTGATGAATCAAAACAAAGAGAAGAAACTAGATCAGAGTAATATTGACGAGAAATTTATAGATCAAACCCTTGATTTGGTTAAGATTTAGGGTTTGTATTGTAAAACAAAACAAAAAAAATTCAAAAAGAAAGAAACTTTAATTAAAGAAAAAACACTTTTGTGTGTTTTAGAGTTAATTCATTAAGAATGCATTAAATTATCAATACCGATCAACTCCGAAGCATATAAACCACTTAGCACCAAAGTCATTTTATAATATGATGGAAAAATAGGAAAACATCTTAAGAATGCGTCTTTAAAATTAAGAAAATGACTCAATGATATATTATGACTATGAGAGAGATCCATAAACTGATAATCTTCTTCTGCTAGAAACCTGCTACTTGTTTACACACAAAGATCTATCTTAGCAGCATTATACCCAGAAGTGAATTCACTAGAGATTCATCTATGATGGAAAGAAACATAAGACAAGACTAAGACAACAAGTGACACAAAGAAAATACCCAGTAATAACCCATCGTAAACCTCAATCCTCACAATTTCGGAATGTTCACGATATGACTTACTCTTCTTCAATCCTGCTGGCTTTGACAGCAACAAGGCCTTCATAAACGCACCAACATTCTCTCGTAAGGCAATTTCAGGAAAGCTCATCTGGTTGAAGATTTTAGGAAAGTGTTCTTGTTAAGAATGAAAGCTACTGAAAGTTAGATGAACTTCAAGTCTTTGGGAAGAAAAGTCACCTTTCCAAGTGGGACATGAAGAATTGAAGTTTTATCCATTCTAAATTTGGTATGACCAGCTTTTGCGTCTTTGACTGCTTTTGCAACATCCTTGGTCACATTACCTTGCTACAGAAAATACAATATTCCTTTATATTGATTTTGAGGGCTAGAGATTAACAGACTGACTGTTACGTTACAAAGATGTTGAGGGAACAGTAACTCACCTTGGGGTTTGGCATCAAACTGTGATTGTTAAGAATCCTTGATATCTGTAAATAAGCACAAACCATATGCATGTTAAGTAAGAAATATCACCACCATCATGTTTTGAAATTTAAGAAATACCTATACAAGCAAACTCATCAACAAAAACATGATACTTTAAGCTGGATTCATCAAGAAAAGTATTGGTGGCAGTCACTGAATACCCATGAATTTCATCATAAAACCATACGCTGTACAGGGTCACTGAGAACCTGTAATACAATAGAAATCGGTAAACCAAAAACACATGTACCTTACTATCGCTTACAAAATGTATATGTAAGTGCTAAGTAAAACTCACCTCATAGATATCGTTAATCGAAGATATTATCTCCGGCGGAAGCTCCGCCCAATTTCTCGACCCTTGGTCTTTCATCAACACCGCGACGTCGTCTTGTGTTAACGGCAACGAACAGGAGGAAGCCATTTTGAGGAGGATGATCACAAATCAGTGAAAATATAAAAAATTGAAGTTAGTTAAGGCAAGCAGAAACATGATTCATAGAGCAAAAGTAGAAACATGATTCATAGAGCAAAAGTAGAAACATGATTCATGGAATCCTAAATCTTGAAACCCTAATTTATCAAATCTCACAAGCCCTAATTCCTAATTTCAAAATCAAATCAATTTAACCAAACTAATACAAAATACTAACCTCGTAATTATGCCGGTTTCGATTCAATCGATTTTTTCGCCGATTTCGATTTGCTTTGAGAGAGATGAGAGCGAGAGAGTTTGAGAGAGACGAGAGCGAGGCAGAAGAGAGAAAAAAAATGAAACGCAGAATTTTCTGTGATTTTTTTTTCTCTTTTGTATTTTTTTACCATCCAATCCGAGGATGACACGTCATCGGTTCTTGAATCAGAAACCATTTCTTAAACAAGAAACGTTTCTACGCATTACATTTAATTTTTGATTTATTTTAATTATGTGTCATGTTAAGATACCCTTAAATACCGGCGTTGATCATGGTCTTAGGTGTGGAGTCATAGAGATTACTAGAAAGAGACAGCTCAAATCCCTGTCTTTGACTTTCCCTATTTTCTTCCTTCTTTTTGGAGTGTTCTATATATTTATTTGAGGTTCACGTGAAAAATGTCAATTACGAGAGAGAAATCGTTAAATATTCTCTAAAAATATAATGAGTCAAATCATGCCCCAAGTAATAAAATAAGAGGCATATTGAGACCAATTGCCCTTTTTTATTCGAGATTTATCCGTTTATAGTGAAGGTGTGTTGGGGACCATCATGGTTATGTCATTTGATGGCGACTTAAGTAAGGTGATATAGTTTGGAGAGGAAGATTTCAAGTTTCTTAGATATTCAAATTAAAGATAAGAAATAATATTAACAAATTTATTACGAGAAGTAAAAGGAAAATATCTTCTTTGTGATAAGGAAATCGTGAGAGAGATTTTAGGGTAAATGATGTTGATCTTTTGTGCCTATAAAAAAGAGGCAATTGTAAATCTAATTCTCTGATCGATAGAAGAATGTTTTAGGTTAGTTTCTAGGGTAGAGTAATTCTAACGAGAATATTTCTTTTGTAAAAAAGATTATTGCTTAATAAATCGTATTTCAAAGTGATCTAGCCTTTTGTGCCGATTTCAAAGCTTTGTTGCTAGAGTAGTTTGTGAATTGATATTAACAATTGGTATCAGAGTCGGTCACCGCATAACGTTTGTTATTGTTTACAGGTGTTAGATCCTGAGGACGAGATGGACAATTCGCAGCAACAATTGTTTGTAGTTGCAAAAACTCTTAAGCTTGATCCAGATAACTATGGACACTAGAAAGTACAGATGGCTTAGCATATCTAGGGAATTGATTCAAATATGTGGCTTGCAGTTGAAGAAGGATGGGAACATCCAGTGATTAAAGATGCAAACAGTGACTATGTCCCAAAGCCAAGGAAATAGTGGACTACTGAGGAGAAATTGTATGCTAAATGGAATTCCAAAGCATTGTCAACTATTTTCAACTCTCTGCACAACAATCAATTCAAGAGAGTTCAGGGTTGTAAAAGTGAAGTATGATTTGAAGGCACCAATAGTGTGAAAAGAAGTCGGATAGACATCTTGGCTTCACGGTTTGAGAACTTGACTATGGGTGAAGATGAGTCGGATGAATAATTCAGCGGTAAGCTGTCAGATTTAGCACACAAAGCACTGATCTTGGGAAAAACATATAAGGACAAAAAATTGGTCAAAAATTCTTAAGATGTCTTCCAACTAAGTTTCATGGTTATAGGTCAGCTCTGGAAGTATGTCAGAACTTTGACACAATAAGATATGATCAGGTTGTTGGTATGATGCAAGTGTATGAGCTTCAGATCATTCTGAAGGAAGGGACAACCAAATGTAAGAGTATTGCACTTGTATCTGAAAAAACAGCTCATATAAAAGGTGTCAATTGAAAATATCGAAGAGCAAGTGGGGTTATTTGTGAAAAGTACCTTCAAAAAGGAAAAAGGAATGAATATCACGCGCCTGCAAAACCAGAAGCTTATAGAGACAATTACAAAGCTGACAAATAGTATCTTGAATGCCAAGGCTACGCACACTTTAAATTTGAATGTCATCAGCCAAGAGGAAGATGACTATACAATGCTACAAATGTAAAGGATATGGACATACTAAGAACGAATGTGTGTCCAAATTGAGTGAAAATCAGCAATCACAACTCTGAGTGATACTGATATCGATGGTGATGAGGATGATAACATTATGAACTACTTTGTAGCTCATTTGGCATTGTGGAAATGGATGACAACGAGAAGAAGTAGAAAACACCGACCTTATTCCTGAAGGTCAGAAGGCTGGTGAGAATCATATTTCTGCTGAACACCAAGGAACTAATACGGACGATTCAGAATCTGATGATGATTTTGATATGAGTCCAGAAGATCAGATAGGCATGTTGGTGACTTCTTGGGTTAAAATTCAAGTGAAAATAAACGTCTGATGGTAAAAAAACAGGTCGCTGAAGAAAAGCTGCAACAAGCTGAAAATGAACTTAAAGACATCAAAGCTAAGAATGCTAATCTGGAAAGCATATTGTTTGAGCAAATAAAGAAGGTTAAGATGTTGTCCAAAGGAACAAAGGATCTAGACTATCTGTTGACAGTTGGAAGGACAGAGAATGCAAGTTCTAGTTTGGGTTATAAAGGAAAGGAATCCGCAGAGATGAAGTTTTTGAAAGCTACAGGTACATCAGAGAATGTAGATCAACTCAAACCTTTGCAGCAAAAAGGAGAAAAACAACATCAACATCAACTACATCGAGCTGGTCTAGGTGGAAAACTGAGAAGACTCAGTATTGTGGATCGAATTGGGGTCATCAAGTTGTGTGTTGGTACTGTGGAAAGAAAGAAAGGGCATATGAGATATCAATGCTACAAGCTTCAATCTAGGGTTCAGAAAATTTGGGGTTAACAATAGAAGGATGTATTATACACAAAACAGAAGTCTGAAAAAGAGATCCAGAAGTCTACAAAAAAGAAGCACATAGTCTCAGAAGTCAAGAGAAAGGCAACCTTTAGGAAACAACCCTTTGGACAATCAAGATCAACGAGCAGACCTGTGGTGATAACTAGAGTTTTTCAAAATACTGGTAGCAAACACAGGAGATTGTGAAATCAACACAAGAGTGATAGTAGAAGACTTGTTATTGCCGGTGGATTTGACAGGAACTCGTGGAAGCAGAAGGTTGATTGTTGGTTCTATGGAAAGCATGGTCATATCAAAGCAGAGTGTCACAACTATCTGAACAGAATCAAAGAAGCGATTAAGCATGACAAGGTTCAATGGGATAATGAGGTGAAGAACAGACTTTAAGCTCAAAAGAATGATATTTATCATTGTCATAATCACCTCACAGACTGTCAATGTTGTGATAAGAAAAGATCACGACACATGGGGGGCACATAGGACAATAGGCTGAATTCTGAGATTGTACCAGACAAACGAAAAGCAACTGGTGGTTAAACAAGAAGAAATACTCAATCTTGGAAAACACATGTCTGTGGAACATGTCAAAGCACAATGGTTAACTAGAGGAAACATCTTGTGATTTACTAAACAACAGCCGACTGTCTAACCACTCAAGACACATATGATATCATTCTCGGTAATCCATAGACAAAAACTTACGGTACAACCTCTGACTATTAAATAACCCTACTGTTAATAGTAAATAGTTGTTTGTGAATATTTGATTTTTATGTTCTTGTTATTCATGAACTTGTTGAGGAGAAACTAGTTATAATTGATCATGTGAACACTGAATATCAACTGGCTCATTTGTTTACTAAACCTTTGTCTTTTAATTGTTTTGTGGAATTGAGAACTACGATTGGAATTTGTGAGTACTAAACGATGTTTTGAGGTTTTGTTGAACTGATTTGAGACAGGAGCTTGTTTCTGGAAAAGTATGGCACGTACTTTAAAAGGCAAATATATATGAGTTTTGATCGAACAAGTGGAAAATAGCTGCCTATCATGCCGTCACAAGCTGATTGCTGAACTAAAATATTGAATGTTAGGAGAAGGAGGTCAAAGAGCTGAGGAGAGCAACTATATCAGCTGGCTGAGAAATCAAGTGATGCTCGTTATAGAACACTATGTCATATCATGGACCAGTGATATTTATGAGAACAAAAAGTTGAGAAGTCAAGTGATACTCGTGTTCTCTTCATGTGCAGTCAAGTGTGTGTTAAAAAAAGTGAAAAAAAGAAAAGGAAAAGTATACAAAAAGGATGATTTTACACACAATGTTATGACTCTCCATAGGAAATTCTAGCTACCTGATCCGTTTGAATTCTCAATGCACTAAAAATGCTTGTGATGAAGGCATGACAGTGTGAAAGTCTAGCCACCAAATCTTGATTATGATTCTACGTCTCAAATAGTAGAATGTGTGTTATGCTTAAAAGAATATGGGTTCTTTGTGGATGATCATTCTCAATGAAAGGTATGGTCATGTTCCTAAACTGATTTTGTGAAAAGCTAAATGGAACTGTTCACATGGTTGATTGTAATTCTAGGTCACTCAAGAGTTTGTTAGATGATCAGACGTCTGTTGAAAAAGAAATTATGCTTAATCTCATGTGTGACTAAGTTGGTCTTTGATTGTTATGATTCTTGATGGTTCTTGCGTGTCTTGGTACACTAATTTGTCAATCCTAGCGATTAGACAGGAACTTGTTTGTTTTTGTCTTCATATGCACTCAAGCAGGGGGAGATGAGAGATTGGCAAATGATATTTTAACTCTAGATGGATCCACATGTCTGATTGTGGGGGAGGGATTTTCGATGGAGAGGATTATTGCAAGAAGATCGTGCATATCAGGAAGCTGATACATAACAGGAACATGATTGCTCAAGATGCAGAATAAGAACCTGATTGTTTGAGATGGAGAACATGAAAGTGATTCTGATTGCTTGAGATGCACATGAAGCCAAAAAAAGCGAGTTTGAAAGTATGTGTTGTGGACCGTCACGGTCATGTCACATGATGGTTAATGAAGTCACGAGATGGACTTATTTAAGCAACATGATATAGCTTGGAGAAGAAGACTCCAAGTTTGTTAGATATTCAAATTAGAGATAAGAAGGAATATTAACAAACTTATCAAGAGAAGAAAAAAGAAAATATATTCTTTATGATAAGGAAATCGTGAGAGAGATTTTAGGACAAGGGATGTTGGTCTCTTGTGCCTATAAAAGAGAAGCAGTTGTAAACCTAATTCTCTAAGAACTTAGGGAGAAGTTTTACAGAGATTAGTGAATTGTTTAGGTTATCGATAGAAGATTGTTTTAGGTTGGTTTTCAGGGTAGAGTAATCCCAACGAGAATAATTCTTTTGCAAGAAAAGATTATTGCTTAATAAATTGTATTTCAAAATGATATAGCCTTTTGTGTCGATTTCAAAGTTTTGTTGCTTGAGTAGTTTGCCAATTGACATTAACATATAGCTCTTGAATGATAGTGAAGAGAAAAAAATGGAGCAAATGAAATGCTAACACGTGTCCAAAATTACATAAAAACGTGAAATTATTTCAAAACACAAGAACTACAGAATAGACATAAACATAAAAGATATGGACACCAAACATGGATATATGATAGGACAGAGAAAGTGTCAAGGTGGTATAAAAATATAGAATCTATTCTCCTTTTTTGCTCATCGCCCCACTTCTATATGTCCACTTACTGAGTCTTCAATTAGATTGGATAGCTGGCAAGACAAATTGGTACAAGAAGTCGTTCCGCTATCATTAGACTATCGTATATTTGATTAATTCTACTTTAGGAATCTTCTGTATATACATTAACCTAGCTATCTCTTGTGTACATGTATATATATATTATATATATGTTTGTAATCTCTCTTATGAATAACACGAACATTACACATGGTATCAAAGCGGGTTTAATCTTTCACCGCCGCCACTCAATCTTTTTCTTCTTTCTCTTGTCTCCTTCTTTCTCTTGTGTTCTTTTCCCTCCCTCTGACACAGTTTCAATGGCCGCCAACATTGCAGATGTTGTTGGAACAACACCTTAGTCTCTTTTCAACATCAACATGATAAGTATCACTAAGATCACCACTCACAACTACCAAGTGTGGAATCTGCAAGTACAAGTCCTTCTTGACGGTTATGGCCTTGGTCACCACCTTGACGCTTCTGCATCACCACTACCTGCCACCGTTACAGCCAATAACGCCACAATTGTGAATCCATAGTACACTATCTGGTCTCGCCACTCGTTCTCTGTCCACAGCCGACATCTAGACCACTCTTGAATCCACCTATGCTAAACCCAGCATGGGTCATATCAAGCAACTGAGACATCAAATCCAAAACTACACCAAAGGTACGAAGTGCATAGATGAATACCTTAAAAGTTTCACTAACAAGTTTGATCAGCTTACTCTCTTGGGAAAACCCATGGATCATGAGGATCAACTTGAATACATCTTTGGAGGTCGTTGAAGCACATGAGAAACTCCTGAACGGAGAAGCCAAGTTGGTAGCCTCTGAAACACTAGCTTCAAACATGCTTATCTCAGCCAATCATGCCAACACTTGGCACAAAAACGGCTTTCTGCCTTACGTCCGTAACAGAGAACCAATCAACACTGGTCTTGAGGTCAACCTTTGTAGATCCCTAACGCAGTCTCTACTCTAAAACAAGATTCACACAACTCGCATGAATATCAAGGCTGTTGTCAGCTGTGTGGAGTCCAAGGGCATAGCGCCAAACACTGCTCACAACTTGCCACTTACCATAACTCTACTCCTTGCAACAACACCGCAGTATCCTCCATGGTATGCAAATGCCAACATGGTTGTGCTAATATGCAGCCACACACCAACCAGCAGTCCTGGCTCCTCGATAGTGGTGCTATTTATCATATGACCAACGACCTTGCCAATCTCACATTGCATCAGCCATATAGAAAAGATGAGTCTGTTCTCATTGGTGATGGCTCTGGCCGAAAAATTACACATATGTGTTCCCTTCCTATTCTCACTCATCCTCATGCTTTAACATTACAAGATATCTTATGTGTTCCACATATTCATTAAAACTTGATTTCAGTTTATCGCCTTTGTAACTCTAACAAGGTTTCCGTTGAATTCTTCCCAACACATTTTCAGGTGAAGGATCAGAGCTTGGGAATCCAGTTGTTCCACGGCAAAGCTAAAGACGAGTTGTACGAGTCGCCAATCTCTTCCTTAACCATCACATCCTTTTTCGCCTCATCCGAGTCCACCACCACATTAGAAGAATAGTAGTTTTCCTTGATCACCTGTCAGCTATCCTGAAAACAAATTTTAATCAATTTTCTCTCCCATGTACTCAAAAAAGTTCACAAAAAGATTTTTCCTACAAAGCTTGCTCTATGAATAAAAGCCATAAACTGCCATTTTCACACACAACTATCACTTCACCTCAACCCCTCGAATACATATTCACAAATGTTTGGACTTCCCTACTGTTTCCACCCATAACTACAAATACTACATCATCCTCATAGACCATTTCACCCGCTACACCTAGTACTTCCCTCTAAAAACAAAGTCACAAATTAAAGATATCTTTATCTCGTTTAAAGAGCTCGTCGAGAATATATTAAAAACCAAAATTGGCACTCTGTATTCTGACAACGAAGGTGAATTTTTTGCTCTGAGACCATATCTATCCTCAGTCGACATCTCACACTTCACCTTACCACCACATACCCCGGAGCACCATGGCATCTCTGAACGCAAGCACCATCATATTGTTGAAATTGGATTGGCACTCATTTCTCACACATGCATTCCCACATCTTATCAACAAGCTTCCAACACGTGTGTGTGACATGGAGTCATCATTCCACATGTTATTCGCCAATGTGCCAAATTATTCAAAACTTTGAGTCTTCAGCAGTCTTTGCTTCCCACGGCTTCGCCCATACACCACAAACAAACTCGAGAATCGATCGACACCTTGCCTATTTATTGGCTACTCCTTGTCAAAGTGCTTACCTCTATCTTGAGCCTAGCACAAAATGAGTCTATGTCTCTCGACATGTATAATTTGATGAGCATGTTTTTCCATTCTCCAATCTAGTCACCATCGCACCTCAAGAGTACGACATGGGCTACAACCCCCAGCTTCAGTATTGGACCACAATCACACTCCTCATTGTCTAGCCCATTATCACAAATGGGTGAAACACAATCTCTGTATGAGGTCCAACAAATATATCCACTTCGTACCTCTGATGCTGAGACTACTTCTTTCCGTCTCTCATTATCTCTCCATCTCTGGCAAATTCTCATCCGATGCGGGTTCCCTGTATCATCAAACCCAATCCCAGGTTTAATCTCACTATAACATTATCAACACTCAATCTTTCGGGAATAAAACTAGCTTGAGTCGGACTAATCAATTTAAGCATAACCCTCTTAAATTGAATCATCAAAATCTTAGTAATGATCTTAAGCAAGACATTACATAAGCTAATTAGCATGAACTGTTTGATAGTTTCGGGTCTTTTAACCTAAGAAATAAGCATAATCAAGACATCATTCGTACCTTGAGGAAATATACATGTTTAAAAGAAGTTCAAAACAAAATGCGTTACCGACTCAGCAATAGATCCCAACAATCTTGCTAAAAAACTGGTTAATAATCATCAGGTCCGACGCTTTAAACTTCTCCATACATCTTATTGCAACCTGAACTTCACTAGCAAAACTTGGACAATTTAGAAATTCCAAATTCTCTTGAGATAATGCAAGAAATCCCAAAGACGTGATTACACATGCACAATCACAAAGATCTTGATTATCTGAAGCATATAGAGCCTTGCAATAATCAAGTGCCATAGTCTTTAACTCTCAAGAATCTGATAACTAACTCCCATCTTTATTCTTTAACATGTCAATACGATCTCTACGTCTTTTAATAATCGTGGACATGTGATTTTTTTTTTTGTATTTTGATCTCCTTGGGTAATTCTCTTTTCTCTATATATTTGAAACCAAAGGGTTTCTTCTTCTTCAAGAATATCATCAAACTCAGAAAAAGCTCCTTCCCACATCTCATAAGTAAATCAGAAGGATCCAAATCCAACTAATCTTGAATGTGACTTAGCGAAGAAACCAACTTGTCATTTCTACAGTGTATATTTCCAAAGATCTTCCAATTCCACTTCTTTAAATTGCGTTGTAGTCGAGATCTCTATATTCCACAAAGCATTTAACATCTCTTGGAAACTTGGATGGTGAAGCCAATTTGCCTCAAAAAAAAGGCACCACTTAGGATCACGTCCAACAACAAGAGAAATTTGTACATACAAAGGTGAGTGAGGCATCTTGCTACTTGAGACACGTTTGTGGATTGCTACTAGAGATGTGTTTGTGCACAACATAAGACTCTATCCAATCGTTTTGCCACACACGTTATCTTAAAACGACCTCGACACCAAGTAAATTTGTTACCCTAAAAACAAATATCAATTATGGATAAATGATTGATCCAATTGCGAAAAACTAACGAGTTCGGAGAGAGTTGTCTATTACCACCAGACCTTTCATCAACATGAGAGATTATATTAAAGTCACCACCAACAATTAGTGGTTCTTGAATGCCATAAATAATTTGAAATAGCTGATCCCATAAACCACTGTAAATTGTTTGCATAAGCCGCATAAACAACAAACAAATGCATTGCTTCCGAGTTTGAGACAACTCAGGCATGAATAAACCGCTCAGAAAAAGGTAATAATCGTAAGATGACCAACTTCAGATTTTCATAATAGTAATGAGCCTCTAGTCTGACCACGAGAATCAACTCGAAATGAATTATCAAAGCCAATGCCTTGACAGATTAGTCGAGCTCTATCTCCACTAGCATGAATCTTAAAAATAGCTAAAATTCAGAATTGTACTTGTTCAACAAATAATAGATTGATCTTTGAAAATTGAGTTTATTTTTCCCGATAATTCCATAAGATGCAATTCATAAGAAACCCTTGAAAATAAATAATAGAACTATCGAGGATGAATATTACACCTACATATACTCATCACCTTCACAATTAGCATCAACACAAACACTCAGAACTTCCACAACCTTATGTGGATTATGTGGATCATTCATAGTAGTCAGAGTTTCAAAAATCGTTACTTGCTTGTTCCCTTGATAATAAATTTTTGGAAGACATTTAAAAGACCAGGTCTATCAATATCGCTAGAATCCACCTGAACCCTCTTCTTTGACTTAAATAACTCCATCTCACCCTCTGTATGTCCAATACCAAACCCTTAGAAGGTTTAAAATTCCTATGCCTCACTTTTAAATGAACAGGTCTGACCCTTTAGAAACACCATCCTCATTTCCTCTACCACCAATAATCGAACTATTCTCGACATCATCACGAGCTACCGCTCTAAAACCATGAATAGTGACTAACAGAACTAGATACTTGGACAAGGAGACAATGGAGATTTTATTTTCCTTATAGGTCACACCACCATCATTTTCAACATCAGCCACCATTGATTTCTCCATATCCATCAATGTTACCATATACATTCGAGAAAGGAACATAACCGACATTTGGAGTCAAGTTGAGCTCTAGAAAATTGTGATTAAGCGCACTACTATTTGTACCAACACTGGATACCACATTCTTCACTATATTAGTACCTTTTCTAGAAGCTTTTGTAACCAAAGTAAAACTATCCTCCAAAGTATGAGCTTTCTCACCCCAGACACTCAATTGAGTAGCACCCCAATGTAGAGTTTCCTTTGCTACCACGAAAAACTTCTCAATAGCATTAGATCCATAGTTGCTGGTTGAGCAACTTATGAGTAGTCATTATCCCTTGTTCACAAAGAACACGAGGACAAGACCCACCAAGATAGCCTTAGATACCACCTCAAGCACAAATAGTTGCAAATCCTTCATATTCAACAACATATCTTTCTTAATTAATAAGAATCGATACTTTTAACAGCTTAGAAAGACTAACTTCAACACAAATCCTAACATATCTCACTTTCTCCGAACACATAGTAGTTGTATCCATACGCACATGTTTACCAAAAGCAGTAGCAAGATCTAACAAGATTATTATGTGATACAGACTAACCAGAATCTGTAAAAATGCACCCAGACCAAAGTAGTCGTAATACTATCACAAAGACATTCAAAATTATGGTCCCAAACTTGCACCATAAGATCACTACCATACACTCTCTAAGGTCCCCCAGATAACGCAGCTAAGTAGTCTTCTATCAATCCAAAACGTACCAAAAAACCTGACATGGAAGATCCAATACCACCATTATACCATTCGGTTGTCATAATTCTCTTGACTTCTTCCCATGACAGTTACATCCCAAAACCCTAACAATCATACACTGCTTCCATAAATCATTCATTGCATCTATGACTTCTTTCCCAACTTTAGCAACGAGATCACCCTCCTCTCCCTCTAGAAATTATACTTTAAATGGTCCATGATGAACAAACCATCCACGCACTTTTCCAGAAAAGGAATACCACCAGCCACCGATCAAAACATTTTTAACACCCATGACACCCACGAATCAGGGCGGATTACCTGGTGGTGCCCCACGTTCTCCACCATCAAACATCTCCACATCCTCCATCTGCTCATTCAAAACCCTAAGATCACATATTGAGTCGCTTATGTCGTCTTTATATATATATTATGATAATACATATATATATATAAAATATTATTTATGGTTTTTTTATTAGTTAACATCTAACTTTTATTATTTTATTTTGGAATTATGTAACTAATTGATTAAATTTATTATAATAATTTTAATTTATAATATTATCTACAAAACTATACTATTTTTTTATTTTTAATCATAGTTTTCTCTTTTCATTGTTTTATATTGTTGTCACCAATCATTGATTCTATTTGTCCAACATTTTTTATCAATACCGCACTTATCTCATACAACATTTATATCATATTGCATTATGTTCTGCACCGCTAAAATTACTCTCACCAATCGAAGTCTTAATGATTATTAGTCTCGAATTTAATATCGCAAGCACTTAAATCACTTTCAGATTTTTATAGTAGTACTAGAAAAATGAATAATAGTAAAATATGTGACAAAAAAAAAGAAGGGAAGACCATTTATTTCCCTCTCAGAATTATTATATTGCACCAAATCAATCCAAACTTCGATTCTTAATCTAATTGCATTTCACATCTGCATTAGTTTTACGTTTGGTGCGATATTATATTTCCAAAGGAGAATTATATCATCCTCCAAAAAGAAACAATAGTAAATCACAAGACAGCCGTAAACACACAATATAAGGCGTTCTCGTATGTTACCACGTTTAGACGGGAAAACAGCTGAAACCTATATAAAATTTTGATGTCGTGCCAATTCATATACGAGCTCGTGTGCCATACTTAAACCTAAGTTCATTAATAAAAATTGTAAATTTCATAAAAGAACTATCATTTTTTGGCCAAAATCAAAGTTGATCGTTATCTCTGTAAATCAACCGTTAACGTGATATGTGTATGACTGAAAACGTGACACGTGTAGGGTCAAATAAATTTTATTAAAATAAAATCAAAATAAATTATAATAAATCAAAATAAAATATTTTAAATTGAAAATAAATTGAAAAAATTAAAATAAATTATTTTAAATTGAAGATAAATTAAAATAAATAACATAAATTAGAATAAATTGAAATAAATAAATAAAATAAATTTAAATAAAAATATAAAATAAATAAATAAAAACAAATTACATTAAATAAATTAATATTTTCATTTATTTCCTTGATGGTTATATCCACAATAGTGAATATTTTTGCTACTTCTAAGTCTAATAGTTTTGCTGATAAAGGGTGAATAAAAACTAGTTGGCCAACTAGAGAGAGTCTTGGCTCCTTATCAGCCATAAACATGGATTGACCATCGATTTGCCAAATTTTTTGCTGCAATACTCTCTTCCGTGTGATAGGACATGAAATTCTTATCTGGACTGATTTTGGTCCTTGTTAAGAGATGGTGATGCCTCGCTTATGGCGGCTCTATATCCCATTCAGAATTACGAATAGTACACCTTTAGATGGAAGATTTCCCTGCACTGACCTATTATGAATTCGGTCCATCTATGTTTGTTTTTGAGGAGTACCTCATTGAGGATTTGGACACATGGTTCACATGATTCAAGTACATACGGTTGTGCTTGCTGCACTATCTTGCTCAAAGAACCTAGAAGAGATCCTTCCAAGTGGATTTGGTAGCTTCCAAATCGCCTTATTTCACTCTCTATAAGATTTTAAATGGCTAATATTTGTTATACTTCTTCCAATTTTTGATATTCAATTTTCATATTTTTCAACAATATACCTACCATCTTAAGCAAGGACCAAAATCAGTCCGGATAAGAATTTCATGTCCTATCACACGAAAGAGAGTATTGCAGCAAAAAGTTAAGCAAATCGACGATCAATCCATGTTTGTGGCTGATAGGGAACCACGACTCTCTCCAGTTGGCCAACCGGTTCTCATTCACCCGTCATCAGCAAAACTTTTAGACCTGGAAGTAGCAAAAGTATTCACTATTGTAGATATAACCATCAAAGAAAGAAATAGAAATATTAATTTGTTTTAATTTATTTTAATTTAATTTATTTTTATTTATTAAAATTTATTTTATATTTATTTTATTTATTTATTTCAATTTATTCTAATTTTATATAATTTATTTAATTTATTTCAATTTAAAATAATTTAAAATAATTTATGTTTATTTATTTTATGTATTTATTTTATTTTATTCCAATTTATGTCATTTATTATAATTTATCTTCAATTTAAAATAATTTTTTTTAATTTTTTTAATTTATTTTTAATTTAAAATAATTTATTTTAATTTATTACAATTTATAATAATTTATTTTAATTTTTTTAATTTATTTTTAATTAAAATAATTTATTTGATCTTAAATGTGTCACGTTTTTAACCATACATGTATCACGTTAACGGTTGACTGATGGAGATATCAATAAACTTTGATTTTGGCCAAAAAATGATAGTCCATGTATGAAATTTATAATTTTTATCAATGCACTTAGATTTAAGTCTAGCACACGAATTCGTGAATGAATTGACAATGGAAATTCATATAGGTTTGGGCCATTTTTAACGTTTTGACACCTAATAATAGGACACAGACTATTGTTATGAGATCCTAGAATAAAAGAAAAGAAAAAAAAACAGTTTACCGTAAAAATATTGCCAAGAAAATGAAATCTTTTCTTTGTCGTCTACTTTTATTAAGAAAATGAAATCTTGTCCTTTGCTGATTATTCTAATTTATATCTAGTTTTAAACTCCATCAACCTAACCTTGTCCGTGTCTACCAGAAGACTTTGTCTGATAGTACATAACATATTTTAATGATTTGAGTTGTGCTGGATTTCTACTCTCTATAGTATATAATTTTAACAGAAAAAAAAAAAACCTTTTCCCTGACCAATTTCACGACAGTTTTCAGCTTTCACATTTACTGGGTCAGACATGAAACGAAAAACAGAGCTGCAGAAAAGAATATATACCTGGAAGCTTCCATCTACGAGAGTTTGCTCAGGTCTACTGCGAAGATATCATCATTCACGCTCTTGCTTAAACTTTGTTTTATAATCTAAAACGAATTGTGGATCTATATGAAGGCTTCTACTTCAGTTAAGCTCTTGTTCTTCCAGATTAGTTCTCTCCCGGGTAGATACAGCCCATCAATGTTTTGAACGGGGGTCATCTTACCAGTAATCTCCGCACGAACATGCACCGTTCTTGAAATGATGAAACCGTTGCATGTCCCGTACAACAATTTCCCGCCCGGTCACAAGGGAAATGTACTTTGTAGCATTGTGACAGTCAGCACAAACCCGTAGGTTCTTTCTTACATGAATAGTAGTACCTGCAGTTGTATTCAGGAGTCCAAAAGAAATAGCCAGCTTCTCGCTGTGGCTACTCAGCAACTGCTCCTTAACATCATCTTCCACTCCTAGCATTAATTTTGTGTCAGGAACATAACCAGCTTCTTTGATTTTGCACATAAGCTTCTCAAGAAAAGCATAAATCTCCTTGGAATTGGGATGGGCTGTGCTTCCGGAGAAGAAACTATGCATCTCCTTCTTTATCTCCACCATACTACAACCAGGAGTTTTGCGCAGACCCTGTCTCAACATTGAAACTCTCACTTGTCCCACTTTTTCCCATAACGAAGCTGCACGATATATGTTTGCAAGAAGAACATGATACCCACCATCATCAGGGTTCAACTCAAACAACCTCTCTGCTGCTTTCTCAGCGTAAGTTACATCTTTATGAATCTGGCAAGCACCTAACATGGCACCATATACATTGACAGCTGGCTTAACGGGCATCTGCATAATGAAGTCCCATGCTTCATTCAACCGTCCAGCTCGACCTAGAAGATCGACCATGGCTCCATAGTGGTCCATCGACGGTTCTATGTTGTAGTTTTCCTTCATCATATGGAAGCACTTGAGTCCTGCCTCCACCAAACCCGAATGGCTGCATGCAGAGATAACGGAAAGAAATGTGACACCATTTGGTTTGATGGTGCCTTTTCGCATTTCTTCAAATAACTCCACAGCAGCTTTTCCAATACCATGCGTCCCATATCCATCTATCATAGCGTTCCATGTCGTCACGTGACGCTCACTCATCAGGTCAAAAATCTTTCTTGCAGTCATAATAGCTCCACATTTTGCATACATGTCGACTAGAGCCGTTGTGACAAACATGTTCTTGTCCAGACAATTTCGCATAACAATTCCATGTATCCACTTCGCCTGGTGTGTAACTGATAACGCTGCAAGAGCAGTTATCACACTCACATAAGTGAACGTATCTTGTTTCACTGCTCGGTTCTGCATCTGGCTGAAGTAATTCAATGCTTCGATTGGACGTCCATTCTGTGCAAATCCTAATATCATTGCGTTCCAAGATACAAGTGTTCTGGTCTGCAATTTCCCAAACATAGAAGCTGCAGTATCAACTTCCTTGCACTTGCAATACATGGATATCAAAGAATTTACTACCGAGACGTTTTTATCAAGATTCAAGTCAACTGATAACTTATGGATGAACCTTCCTCTCTCAAGGTCCCCTAGGTCAGCACAAGCATGCAAAGCACCCATGATGGATACATCACTGGGTTTCACTCGTTCGTCCAACATGTTTTGAAATATTATCATTGCCTCTTTAGGATTCTCATTCTGAACATATGCATCAATCATTGAATTCCATGAAACAACATTCCTCTCTAACATCCCATCAAAGAGTTGTCGAGCAGTTTTCAGAGATCCACATTTAGCATACATATCAACCAAAGCAGTAGAGATATTGACAAGAGAATCAAAACCAGCCCTCAGGGAATACCCATGAATCTCCTTGCCAATACTCAACGACCCTAAAGCAGAAACAGCAGGCAAAACAGAAACAATGGTGATAAAACCAGGATTAATATTCTCCTCGCACATTCGTGCAACCATGTCCAAAGCCATCCTCGCCATACCATTCTGCGAATATCCAGCCACCATTGTATTCCAGGAAACCAAGTCTCTCTCAGGCATTCTATCAAACACCTTACGGGCCTCATATATCTGCCTACACTTGGCATACATATTCTCAAGTCCAGTCATGGCGAATAAATCCAACGAGAACCCACTCTTCACTAATAAACCATGAATTTCCTTTCCCATCCTAAGATCTGCCTGGTCTCCGCAAACTTTCAGAAGATAAGTGAAGTTATACACAACAGGCTCTACATCATCATACCTCATTCGAACAAAGAAATTCACAGCTTTATGTAAATCCGAAACTTTCGCATACCCCTTGAGCATAGTGTGATAAAGAACATCGAGCTTATCATTAATAGATTCAAAAACACGAGCGGCCTCAAGGACACTGCCATAGCGACAAAACAAGCTGACAAGCTTCGTCTGAAACAAAAGCTCCTGAGAAAGACCATTCTTGAAGACGAGAGGGAGTACTTGACGGAGATCTTTCAGAGACGAGCACCTCTCGAGAAGAAGAGCTGCAGGGTGCTCGTATACATTAGCCGGAATGTAAGTTCTCTGGGAAAGAAATTGATGATGGTGAGACGAAAATGGCAAATTAGGAATTCGAGGAACCGTAGAGACCTGCACCAATTGCGAGCTCATGGTTTTGTGCTTCAAAATCAATCCCTGAGTTCACAATTCCTTTTCCTGTAGGTTCCGAAATCATCTCCTGGTTTTAAAATTTTGCCCTTTTGTATTACCAGACAAACCAACAAACAGAAGCAGATATTATCGTTAATGTCTGGACTGCATTGATTTGACAGAGACGTGGGCTTATTCCGTAGAAGAGAGTGAAATTGGGTTTGTCGTCTCAGGTGAATGAGACCAAGTCGTGATAGATGGGCCAATTATGGTCAATCGGGCGTCGAAAGACCGCTATCAATAAAGAAGATGATACTTTATCTTGCATCATCATTATAGAACAGTGCCAGTTGACTTGACCTTTTACTATAACAACATTTGGAATTTTCTCTTGAATGATTAATTCTCTAGACACCATCTCATTTAAATGCTTCATTCAATGCTGATATCTCATTTTTTGTATAACAACACAAAGCTATATCCATAATTGGGTAATCTCTGTACTCAAGCTATATGGGTTTCATGAGAGAATCCGTCCTTTTGTTCTCCTTCTTTTCGTTTCACTTTCATGCTTCTTAAATTCTAGTGGTGCTCAGGGAAGAGCTTCCTTTTCTGGCACGCTCAATGGTTCCCAGACTATAGTCTCCAGCTTTCGGACGTTCAGGTTCGGTTTCTTCAGCCCTATTAATTCCAGAAGTCGATATGCCGGTATATGGTATAACACTATTCCTATACAAACTGTGATTTGGGTTGCTAACAAAGATAAGCCGATCAATGACTCCTCTGGAGTTATTTCGGCTGAAGATGGAAATCTCATAGTTAGGGATGGTGAGAGGCGTGTTCTATGGTCAACTAACGTTTCTACTCGAGCCCGTACCAATTCTACTGTGGCTGAGCTTCTGGATTCTGGGAACCTCGTGGTGAAAGAGGCGGATACCGGTGCATATCTTTGGGAGAGTTTCAAGTATCCTACTGATTCTTGGTTGCCAAATATGTTGGTTGGAACAAACGCAAGAACTGGAGGAGGGAACATCACGATAACTTCTTGGAAAACCCCTTCGGATCCTTCTCCTGGGAACTACACTGCTGCACTAGTTCTTGCTGCATATCCAGAGCTCTTCATATTCAACAATATAAATAACAATGCTACAGTGTGGCGAAGTGGCCCGTGGAACGGCCAGATGTTTAACGGTTTACCAGATGTGTATGCGGGAGTCTTTCTTTATAGATTCATAGTTAATGATGACACCAATGGATCAGTCACCATGTCGTACGCTAATGATTCAACTTTGAGATACTTTAACATGGATTATAGAGGATCTGTGATCTGGAGAGACTGGAATGAGGCTAGGAGAAACTGGACGGTCGGATTACAAGTTCCCACAACTGAGTGTGACATTTACAGGAGATGTGGCCAATTTGCTACCTGCAATCCCCGGAAAAACCCGTCTTGTTCTTGCATTAGAGGGTTTACACCAAGGAATCTCGCAGAATGGAACAATAGAAACTGGAGTGGTGGCTGCATAAGAAGAGTCCCTTTGCAGTGTGAAAGACAGAACAATAATGGGAGTGCTGATGGGTTTGTGAGGCTGAGGCGAATGAAATTGCCTGACTTTGCAAGAAGATCCGAAGCCAGTGAACCAGAATGCTTAAGGACTTGTTTACAGACATGTTCTTGTATAGCTGCTGCTCATGGCTTAGGATATGGCTGCATGATTTGGAATCAAAGCTTAGTTGATTTGCAGGAGTTATCTGCTAGTGGAATGGACCTTTATATCCGTCTTGCACATTCAGAAATCAGTTAAGATTATACCACAACATCTCTTATATGCATACGTTAATCATTGCAGAACTACTAACTCTGTTCATTTTTGCCAACTCACTATTAGAAACTTGGGACAGACGACCAGTTATTATCGGTACATTATTGGCAGGCGGTATTATTGTTGTGGCAGCTTGTGCTCTTTTGGCGCGACGAGTTGTCACCAAGAGAAGAGGTTAGAGTGTCAAAACTATCTTTGCTTCTTATGTAGCATTTTAGCCTTTTAGTTTTACTAAAATCTAGGATTCGTTATCAGCAAGAAAGAAAGGAACAGATGCTGAGAAATTTTTTGAGAAAGTGGAAGCTTTAGCTGGTGGTAATAAAGGAAGGTTAAAAGAGCTACCATTGTTTGAGTTTCAAGTGTTAGCCGAAGCGACTGATAACTTCTCTCTCAGAAATAAGCTCGGACAAGGCGGTTTTGGTCCTGTTTACAAAGTAAGTATAAAACAACTCTTTATGAATTGGGGCAACAAGAATTTCTGGTTACTCCAATATCTGTTGACAAATCTTTGTTGCAGGGAAAGTTGCAAGAAGGGCAAGAGATTGCTGTGAAGAGGTTATCACGAGCATCAGGACAAGGACTTGAGGAACTTGTTAATGAAGTGGTAGTGATTTCCAAGTTGCAACATCGAAATCTGGTGAAATTACTTGGCTGTTGCATTGCAGGAGAAGAGAGGATGTTAGTCTATGAGTTCATGCCCAAGAAAAGCTTAGACTTTTATCTGTTTGGTAATTTATCACCTGTACTGTTTGTATTCAAACTCTGTTCCAGTTTTATCGTCAGGTCAACTAACAGAAACTGATGTGTTGTTCAGACCCAAGGAGGGCAAAACTTCTTGATTGGAAGACACGGTTTAGCATTATCAATGGAATATGTAGAGGCCTTCTGTACCTTCACAGAGATTCTAGGCTGAGAATCATTCACAGAGATCTCAAAACTAGCAACATCTTGTTAGATGACAATCTGATTCCGAAGATATCTGACTTCGGGTTAGCCAGGATTTTCCCAGGGAATGAAGATGAAGCAAACACCCGTAGGGTTGTTGAAACATAGTAAGTAACTCCATTTTAACTGTATGTTACACCTATTATTCCATAAAGATAGCCATAAAACCAAGAAAATAAATGTATTGTGCAGCGGCTATATGGCACCTGAATATGCAATGGGAGGACTGTTTTCAGAGAAATCTGATGTTTTCAGCTTAGGAGTGATACTCTTAGAGATAGTCAGTGGAAGAAGAAACTCAAATTCGACTCTTTTAGCTTACGTGACTCTACATATCTCTACTAAGTTTCTTTACTTTCTTTTAATTGTTCTCAAGCTCTGAAAGCTTCTCTGTTTTTATAGGTATGGTCAATCTGGAACGAAGGACAGATTGATGGTCTAGTAGACCCTGAGATCTTTGACCAAATCTCTGAGAAAGAAATGCGCAAATGTATTCACATTGGGCTTCTGTGTGTACAAGGAGCCCCTAACGATAGGCCCAGTGTTTCTACAGTGTGTTCAATGCTCAGCAGCGAGATAGCAGACATTCCAGAACCAAAACAGCCTGCGTTTATAGCAAGGAACGGTGTTTCAGAAGCTGAGTCTTCTGAGAATAGTGAGCTTAAAGCCTCTGTCAACAACGTCACCATCACCGATGTGACAGGACGTTAGAACCTAAAGAATCAAAATGTATGTGTAATTTTCGCGTAGCTTTTTAAGCGTCTGCCATATAAAATATATCATCTATCTATATTTATTGATGGTCATGTCTCATGCATGTAGTAATGTACAAGAAGATCTGTTCATGTAACAAATTCCCATTGTAGCATATCGGATAAGAATGTTAAGTATCATCATCTCTTAAAAGAAAAATCTCTTAAGCTTTTACTAGTCCTGATAGGAGGTAGTTCCACAGATGTAAGAACATGCTTCTTTTCTGAGTTTTCAATATCGGAAAGAGAATGATGAGTGGAAGTTTCAGCTTCTTGGTGCTGAGACTCAGGGTCCCAGAATTGGTGTTCATCATGACCAGAGTATCTAGGAGAAGGAGAATTTGGGTAACTCTCAACACTTCGATTCTTATAATTATGAAGGAGATGGATTGGAGACGAGCCATGAGTTGGTGTGGTTGGACGGCTAGAGAAAGGTGTGTTTGATTCGGAGTGTCTTCCGTGTTTAGTCTGGCTCTTGGCTGTGTGATGCCACTTCTTTAAAGCTGTGGCTACATTTTCGTTGAATACCGTTGGTTTCATTGTAGTACCCATCTACACACAATTTCATTATATCCAAAGTCAAAAACTAAAGATCATATCGAAAATCTGGTATCATGTCACATTGAATATTGTATAAGTACCTGAGTAACAAGAGCATAGAGTGGAAGTGTCACATAGCTGCAAAGTATCTGTACAATAACTCTGCAAAAATTACAGAAAAATAATCAAGGTTGTAACTTTGTCAGTTTAAAGCTTTCTTTCTCCCGGTATTCCTAGAATCAACAGTAAAGTTAACGTTAGCTTACCCAACTGCAATTCTAATGATCACATCTGCAGTGCTTTCATGGAAACAATTCTTGAGATTGAATTCGTACTGCAAATACCGAAATTCATGACATTATAGTTAGTATGGCCCCCAAAAAGCTATGTGTGTAAAGAAAATGAATGACTAGCTTACCGTACTCCAGGCAAAAAAGGCAAGTTGAAATGCATTCTGCATAATGAAGGGATTTTGGAACTCATGAGTTTGTTCTTCCGTTAGGATAAATAACAGGTAGAGCATAAACCAAGAGGTGAAGGACATTGTATTGTACCGTGAATAGGACCAAGTGGATTAGGAAAAGAATTAACCGCGGCTTGCTAAACCAGAAGAGATCATCACCAGGCTGAACAACAGGGGCGCCTCTCACGACATCACCTTTTTCTTGGATTCTTAGACCCAATTTGGTTATAATGACTTGAAGCTTTGTTCCAACTATTAGAATTACCTGTACATATATTTACTCTGTTATAAAATGGCAGTGAAAGGACAAAATCCAACAAAGCTTTATCAGTGTAAGGGTTTAATGGTACATACCACTAGGGGAATGAATGGTAACCAAAGGTAAGCGCGTAATCCTGTGTCAAAAGAAAACTGATGTCATTTTTCTGTGATAATGCAGTTGAGACGTATTTTGCGCAGTATGCAGTGAACTGTTACCATTTGTATTGGTCAAGAGGAATAGCACGGCGACGAACCAGATAACCGGACTGCATATATTATTAGAAAAAAATGAGCCAAAAGTATACAGACCAACTTTTCTCATGTACTTTAAAAATTTCATTGTAGGATCCAAACCTGATTTCAACAACAGTTTTGAAATCTTCCTCTAATGATCTCTGAATATACTTGCGGAAATCAAAGGTGGAAGGAGTAGAATGCGCCTGAAATTAAGTTAATTAGATCATTGTCTTAAGAGATAAGTCTTATAATAAACATAGGATACAACGAATAGATTCCTAACTGTGATGAAACCATGTCTTAATGCTAAGTAATCAACTTTGGTGACAGATCCGAAGAACTGTCTGAAAAAACACACAATCCATAACGTAACGCTTGTTTTGCTCCAGAAATTGAGATGTCTTCTCCCGAAAGATGTGTCCCTCGCAAACCTAAACCTTTCAGGATCTGCGTAACGAGAATTATTCATCATACAAAACTTCAATTTCTGCAATCAAATTTGATCTACTACACTGGTTTAGATTACATACCATTGGTATACTGATACTCTATTGTCTTTGTCTCCTCTTCCCAGGATTTCCACCTCCTCATCTGCAATAGTTAAGAAAACAAACATAAAAATCTGTTGCATGGGAAGTGTTACCTAAGGCAGTGCAGACTTTACAAGAAATGTTACCTTGGTCTTTCCAAGAGCATAAGTAACAATGCAATAAACAACATGAACCACCGCAAGAACAAAGATGAATATATGCAGCTGGTGGATTCCATAAGCAGATACAAAAGCCACTTTCCCCTGAGACATTCCATCAATAACAATCAATTTCAAGCCAAAAATGATTTGTATCTATAGGGGAACCTATTGGTTACCTTCTCTGCACATTTATCATAGCCTTTGGTAGCTAAACTTCGTCTAGGGATATAAGATTCAGCTAACTCAAGAAGAAGTCTACGACCGGATTTTTCCCCATCATCACCTTTTTTGCCCGCGTCTTTCTTGCCGTATTTTTTTTGTTCTTCGGCAGCGCTGCAAGGGTGCATTGTTGATGCAACCTTCTCGGAGATACATATATTTGAGATTGGTGTTTGTCCGATTGTTAGGAGTAGTGATATGAATCCCAACAGCATAAGCTCTGAATGAATGAAGTTAAGTACAAAAAGACAAGAAAATCGTTATTAGATGATGTTCAGCACAAAAGTAAAAGAAGTTTCTCCTTTGTGTGTTTTCAGTTATACCTGCTTTGACCTTTTCAAGAGCTTCGAAAAGAGCCTTCTTGTGCTTCTTTTTAAACCACTATGTAGTTATACCAAAAAACAGAGAGCAGAAAGTTTCATTATCCACAGATTTAGCAGTGTCGTAGTGATAAAAAAAAACAAATTAAATGAAAAAAAAAACAGAGTGTAAACTGAAGAAAAAACAGAGTACTATCTAAAGGTAAAGAATACACGAAGCAGGAAGCAGATCAGAAACATAAAACAAGGTAAGAGTAAGCTTCCGAAGTTAAAAAATAGCAATATGAAGAAGAACTTGTAAAAAAAAGAAACAACAAAGCAAGAACACAAAACAGGGGAATATTGAAAATGAAGATCTAATAGAAAAAGAATAAAACTAAGGGACTTACGGTGCCAATTTTGTGAATCGAATGTTCGAGTACAATCGAAATAAATAGTAAGACGAAGCAAACCACAGCGACTGCCCACGTAGAGGTCTGCTCTAATGTCCGCTCTTTTACTTGATCCGCCATTAGAACTCAATTTTTTGGTAGTGAAAAAAATTAACACCCAAAATCTATTCTCTATTTCCAGAGATCTCGTCTCTTCTTTTTATATATAACAGAATTACACAAACAAAGACAAAGAGGGAGTTTCGTGTTTTTCTTTTGCTCACAACCCAATTTTGAAACACATAGTTATAGTTAGGTCATATTATAGAGTCATGACTCATGAGTGAAGGCGAAAGAGGGAAGAAGAAGAAGATAAGACCCGTAATGAGAGACTGTAACCCAAAGGCTTCTTCGTTGTCCTTTCGAGAACAGTTCAAAGTTTTGACTTTTGTATCATTCCTCTTTGGACGACTTCTCAATTACCACCGTGTTTTTTTTTATTTTCTTTGCATTTATGACTCCTATCTCTGTCTTATTAGTCAATTCTCCAAGTTGTTGGCAAATAGATTAATGAAAACCAGGAACAAGTTTGAGATATTTTTCACAAATCATTCAAATTTTGGTTAAGGTTGGTTTGGTTAACTATAAAATTTTCAAATTAAATGCAAGTAGTATATCAAATGGATACTGAAATTGTGGAAAAAAAGAATAACATTTATTATTATGGGATGTCGTTGGAAAGGTCGTGCTTTCTTTCTTTTTTCTTTTTCTATAGTTTTTTGTTTGCCTTACCCCAACTTGTTTCTGATTGTGTCTATCTATAAATAATAAAATACTCGTTAGACGACAAAAAGGAATCAAGACGATTGATTATTTTGGTTCGTGACTCTTATCGGTCAATTATTTTTGGTTTCATTTCACGTGGTTGATGGCAAATTGATTAATCAAAAACAGGAAGATACTTTTTTTTTTTTTTTTTTTTTTGTAACATCATTCAAGTTGCATAAACCCAAAACCATGCTTTTTTTTTNAAAACCATGCTTCTTTTCTTAGCTGTCATGCGCACGAGAATGATGAGTGGAAATTTCAGCTTTTTGGTGCTGAGACTCAGGGTCCCAACTTTGGTGTTCATGGTGACCAGAGTATCCAGGACCACGAGAATTTGAGCTACTCTCAACACTTTCGTTATTAGACTTGTGAAGGAGATGCATTGGAGAGGAGCCATGTGTAGGTGTGAAAGATGCGTGTGCTTCGGAGTGACTTCCATGTTTAGTATGGTCCTTCGCCGTGTGATGCCATTTATCCAAAGCTGTGATTACTCCATCGGAGAATACCGTTGGCTTCAATTTAGAACCCATCTACACATATTTTCATTAATTCAATGTCAACAACTAAACATCATATTGAAGAATATGATATCCTGTTACGTTCAATGTCTGTGTAAGTACCTGAGTAACAAGAGCATAAAGTGGGAGTGTCACATAGCTGCAAAGTATCTGTACAATAGCTCTGCAAGATTTATAGAGAAAGGATTAAGTTTTTAACTTTGTTTTTTCTCTGCATATTCCTCGAATCAACAGAAAGTTAGCGTTTGCTTACCCAACTGCAATTCTAATGCTCACATCTGCAGTGCTTTCATGGAAGCAATTCTTGAGCTTGAATTCATACTGCAAATACCGATATTTATGACATTACAGTTAGTATGGCCCCCAGTTACCTATGTGTGTATAAAGAAAATGAATGGCTAGCTTACCGTACTCCAGAGAAAGAAGGCAAATTGAAATGCATTCTGCAAAGTGAAGAGGTTTTTGGGTATTCATGAGTTTGTTCTAGAGTTAGCGTTAGAGTATTAACCAAGCGGTGAAGGACATTGTATCATACCGTAAAAAGGACCAAGTGGATTAGGTAAAGAATTAACTTTGGTCTGCCAAACCAGAAGAGATCATCACCAGGCTGAACAACCGGGGCGCCTATCACTACATCACCTTTGTCTGCGATTCTTAGACCCAATTTGGTTATTATGACTTGAAGCTTTGTCCCAACTATTAGAAGTATCTGCACTTAGATGTATTCTGTTACAAAAACGGCAGCTAAAGAAAAACATCGAGGAAATCTTTATTAGTACTTACGGCTAGCGGAATGAATGGTAACCAAAGGGAAGCGCGTAGTCCTGTTTCAAAATAAAACTGATGTCACTTTTGCCTGAATGTTGATGCAGCTGAGACATATTTTGCATAGTCTGTGGGAAACTCTTACCATTTGAATTTGTCAAGAGGCATAGCACAGCGACAAACCAGATAACCGGACTGCATATATCAGCAAAAATTTAAGACAAAATATCCAAACTCGCTTTACTTAATTACAAAAGATCCAGACCTGATTTCAACAACGGTTTTGAAGTCTTTCTCTAATGTTCTCTGAACGTACTTGCGGAAATCGTATCTTGAGTTGGTCCCGGGAGCAACATGTTTCTAGAAATTAAGTTAATTAGATCATTGTCTTGAGAGATAAGTGTTATAATTAATAAACAATGGACAAATAGAATATATTCCTAACCATGACGAAACCATGTCTTAATGCTAAGTAATCAACTTTGCTGACAGATCGAGATCCGAGTAACTGTCTAAAAAAACACACAATCCATAACGTAACATTCGTCTTGCTCCAGAAATTGAGATGTCTTTTCCCAAAAGTTGTGTCCCTAGCAAACCTGAACCTTTCAGGATCTGCATAACGAGAATCATTTATCATAAAAACAAACAGAAATATAGGCCTTTAAGTTTGATCTAATACACCGATTAAGATTACATACCATTGGAATGTTCATACTCTTTTGTCTTTGTCTCTTCCTCCCACGACTTCCAGCGCCTCATCTGCAATAGTCAAGAAAAACAAATAAGTAAAAATCTCTTGCATTCATTCTTTCACAATTCTCGCCTAAGGGACTGCAGAAACGTGTTACCCTAGTTTTTCCAAGAGCATAAGTAAGAATGCAATAAACAACATGAACCACAGCAAGAACGAAGATGAATATATGCAGCTGATGGATTCCATAAGCAGATACAAAAGCCCTTTGCCCCTGAGAAATTCCATAAATGGCAATCAATCTCAAGCCAAGAATAATGTGTATTTATAAGTGAACCTATGAGTTACCTTCTTTGCACATTTGTCATATCCCTTGGTAGCTAAACTTCGTCTAGGGATATAAGATTCAGCTAACTCAACAAGAAGTCTTTGACCGTTTACATGTTTGTATTTTTCAAATTGCTTCTCGTTTAATTTTATACCGGTTGTGGGGTTGTATCTTCCAGCTCTGCAAGGGCGCATATACATTGCAACGTGCTCGGGAATACATATACCTGAGATTGTGTCTTGTCCGACTGTTAGGAGAAGTGATATGAATCCCAACAGCATAAGCTCTGAATGAAGTTAAGTACAATAAGACAAGAAGCTCGTTACTGGATGAAATTCTGTATAAAATAAAATATTCTCTATTAAGTATGATTTTAATTTTACCTCCTTTGACCTTTTCAAGAGCTTCAAAAAGTTCTATCTTCTGCTTCTTTTTCAACCACTGTTTAGTTATTCCCAACAGACAAAGAGCAGAAAGTTTCATTATTCACAAATTTCATAGTTATAAATGAAATTAACCAAATGAAAAAACTATTACAAACATAAAACAAGGTAAGAGACAGAATACACTTGTAAGAAAAGACAAAAGAACAGAGCAAGAGCACGAAACAGAGGAATCATGAAAATGAAGAACTAATAGGAAACGAACAAAGCTTATAGACTTACGGATCCAATTTTGTGAATCGACTGTTCGATAACAATTGAAATAAGTAATAATACGCAACAAACCACAGCGACTGTCCACGTAGAGGTCTCCTCTAAATTTAGTTCTTTATGCTCCTTAAACGCCATTAGAACTTTATTTTAAGTAAAGAACCCAAAACACTCTTCTCTGCCCTTCCAGAGATCTTGTCATTGTTTATATAATAAAAATACAGGAATAGAGACAAAGACAGCGTTTCGTGTTCGTCTTTTGCTCAATCTGCTGGGTAATTTCGCAGTTAGGTTGTAATGTAGTGTCATGATTAAAGGCGAAAGAAGTAAGCTGGAGATAAGATCCGTAATGAGTGAATGTAAACTAAAGCTTCTTCGACGTCTTCGAAGGGTTCACTGTTTTGATTTTTCTTCCATTGTACTCATACGACGACTTCTTAATTATCATATTCTCTTATTGGTCAATTAGTTTTGTTTTCATTTCGCTTCGCGTAGTTATCTGCAAATAGATTAATTAGTTGTTCCGTTAATTAATATTTTGACTGTTTTCGGTAGCTGCATGTTAACTTTTCGAATTCACTAAAAATTAAAAATCTTAGGATTAACAGTTTACTACCACCTCAAAACTTTGATATAATTACAATTATATCCGACTTTGGTCATCGGTTTACAATTTTGAGGCAAATTACATTCCGGATTACTAATTGCACCTAAACATCCGTTTTGTTCTTATTTGGTGTTGGTTAACCGAAAAGATAACTTCAAACCAATCCAAATCCACATTTTTCTTCATGTTCCTCACTCGGTGCAGCTCTTGATAAATTTTCAAAAAGCTCAACTCCAAGTGTATTACAATGACCTGATAGATAATCCAAGCTAGTATCGACTTAATGCAAATCAAATGTGAGAATAAACTAGTTTTATGGCTTAATGATTTACCATCATATTGCAAGATCACAGCTTAGGCTTTTGTATTTGGAGTTAGTAATTGAAGAGTTATATGGAAGATTCAGAGATGTTGATATAAAAGTTTGGAAGATGTGCTGTGTGAGAAGAAAGAGTCAGATGTTGTCTACAGAATAAAGAAGCGGATTCAAGAGCAAGTTGACGTGGCACAAGATGCTGAGGTGTACAAGTTATTGGAATGAAGAAACAGAGTCAAGAGCAAACTGACGTGGACACAAAGTGCTGAGGTGTACAAGTTATTGGCTGATACTCAACTATCATTTTCAGAGATATGTGAACTTTCCATAAAAACAGGAAGTTGCCAAATACTGTAGAATTTGTAGAGACTCTAGGTTTGGAATATGATGATATAAATAAGGTGCATAGGCTGTAGAGCCGCCTAACCTTATTGTAGATCACTTGAGAGAGTGTGTTTTATCAAGAGAGAAGATCTCTTGTTTTTGTGTGAGGATTATTGTAAGGTTGTGAGCTAGTTTTAGGTTGGTTGTGTAACTCGACCAAATTGAGACTTTTGTAAGAATAGTTCAGTTGAATAAACTAGAGGGAAACGTTTGATCGGTGTGTTTTCGATCAGAAGAGTTGTGTGTGCTAAATCCATAAAATTTCAATTGGTATCAGAGCCACACACCTATCCCTACCAGGTGAGATCCTGATGACGATATGGAGAACAGACAGTAGCTCGTGGTGTTCAGAGAACCTTTGATGCTTGATCTGAACAATTATGGTCGCTAGAAGGTGCAGATGAAATAGACCGTCAAAGGAATTGATGAGGAAACATGGGGTGCTGTTGAAGATGGATGGACACCACCAACAGTGAAGAATGGTGATGAATTTGTTTCCAAACCAAGGAAAAGCTGGACAGCCGAGGAAAAGACATAATCAAAAAATACTACTCCAAGGCGTTGTCAGCAATCTTCAATACTTTGTCGTCGAACCAGTTCAAGCGGGTGCAGGGATGTACAACAACCAAGGAAGTGTGGGATATCCTATAGGTTTTGTTTGAAGGAATGTTAAGTGTGAAGCAGACAAGGATTGACATGTTGGTTATAAGGTTTGAATCTCTCCGCATGGAAGCATATGAATCTATACATGCCTTTAGCAATAAACTCAGCGCTGTCTCATGAAGCTTTGGTCTTGGGGAAGACTTACAAGGATAAGAAACTCGTGAAGAAGTTTTTGCACTGTCTACCTGCCAAATTCTATGGACATTGTTCTGCTCTCGATGTGATACATAACTCTGATAAAATGAGTTTCAATCAAGTTGTTGGTATGATGCAGGCGTATGAGATTCAACTGAACGAAGGTGTTGAACTGCATCATGGAAAAGGAATAGCTCTGGTTATAGAAGAAAAACCCAAACCATAGCCGGATGATCTCGAAGACAAAGTAGGGTTGATTGTTAAAAATATCTCAGGAAGTTGGAGAGAGGACTGAAAAGAGATAGCCATGTGGGTTCTAGGCAGAGACCAGAAAAGGATCAGCAGAAAGCACACAAACAGTGTCTGGAATGTCAAGGTTATGGTCACTTCAAGGCATATTGTCCTACAGCCAAGAGAAAAATGACTTTCAGATGCTACGAATGTCAGGGCTATGGACACACAAAGATATAGTGTGTTGGAAATTCATAGAGAAAGGACAAAACAGCTCTTGTGAGCTGGAGCGAAAATGACACAGATGAAGAGGAGGATAATGATTTAAAGGGGTACATGGCTAACTTTGGTGTGTTGGAAGCAAGTGATGATGAGCATCACTGTTTAGGAAAACCAGAGTCCTGTGGTTGACTTGTATGAGGTGTCAAAATCAGGCCATGAGTCCAGAGATGAGGATGACCAGGACTCTGATGATGACTTGAGGCTATCTCTAGAGGATGAAATACGCATTGTGGTAAGGAAACTTGTTCAAGTGAAGTAAGAAAATGAACAACTCGTTGTGCAAAACAAGTTTCTGTCTGAAAAAACTGTGAGATTAACCACATAATTGGAGTCACAAAAAGCTAAAAACTTGGAATATGAAAGCAAGCTCACAGAGTAACTACGGAATATCATGATGCTATCCAAAAGAACTAAAGACCTTGACAAGATTCTGCAGTCTTGACGCATAGACAAAGGAAACTGGGTTTTAGGATATCGGGGAGGAGATAACACAACTCAGAACACTGTGTTTGTCAAAGGAATGGAAACTATTTCCACATCTAAGTTAGTACACAAAAATGGAGACATGTCTCGTTTTACACCACATATCTCTGATCGTCCTGAACAACATGGTTTCAAAGATTTCAAGAGACAACTGACTGAATGTTGGTACTGTAGAAGATATGGGCACATGAAATCTCAATGCTACAAGTACCAGACAAGGCTTCACAAAATTATGAAACAACGAATGTACTACAAGGATCATCATAGTAACAACAGGGTCTGGGTTCGAAACTTGGACTTGTATTATCTGGTTGCTTTCACAACAAACAAAGAAAATAATGACATTGGAACAAAATGTTGGTATTTTGATAGTGGATGCTCAAGACATATGACAAGAAAAGAAGGAAATTTTAGCAATTTTGGGAGCATCTTTGGGGGAAAGTAACATTTGCAGGTTGAACAAAAGGTGAAATTAAGGGAAAAGGAAATATAGGAGGACATAAACAACCAAGTATTAGAGATGTGTATTTCGTCGATGGTTTGAAGGCAAATTTGATTAGCATCAGTCAACTGTGTGATCTTGATCTTCAGATCAAATTCACAAAAGTCGGATGCAAAGCTTTTAATTCACAGGAAGTTGTGGTTCTTGAAGGGATAAGACCTGGTAATGATTGTTATATGTGGACTCTTGAGAACAAGCGTATGAGTATTGTGAAAGAAAATGAAGCTGAACTATGACATCAACGATTATGGCACATAAACTATCAGACAATGGTGAAGTTCGCAAATCAAGAAGTTGTACGATGATTGCCTAAGCTTCAAAGTAAGCAAAAACTTGTATGTGGCCCTTCCAGCATGGGAAAGCAAGTCAAAATACAACACCATTCTGTCCTGGATGTGAAGTCAACTTCACCACTAGATTTGGTTTACATGGACTAGATGGGTCCAATTCAAGTAGCGAGCATGGGTGATAAGAAATACATTCTAGTAATAGTTGATGATTTGTCATGATATACATGGGTCAGATTCCTGAGAGAAAAGAATGAGACTCTCGAAAGCTTCAAAATTCTTGCTTTACAACTAAAGAATGAGCGTGATGGAATCAAGGCAATACAAAGTGATCATGGTGCTGAATTTCATAATGTTGTTTTTGATCATTTATGTGGGAATCAAGGCATTGCTCATACTTACTCAGCGCCTCGTACACCCCAACATAATGGTGTAGTAGAGATAAAAAAACAGGATGTTGTAGGAGATGGCTAGAGCCATGATACATGGGAAGGGAGTGGCCACACACTTCAGGGCAGAAGCTGTTAGCATTGCATGGTACATCATCAACATAGTGTATGTTCGAAAAGGAACAAACAAGACTCTGTATGAGCTGTGGAAAGGAAAACCACAGACTGTCGGCTACTTTCACATGTTTGGTTGTGTATGCTACATTCTTAATGATAAAGATCAATTTGGAAAGTTTGATTCAAGAAGTGACACTGATATGTTTCTTGGGTATTCGAGCACAAGCAAAACATTTTGAATCTACAACAGACGCATACTGATGGTACAAGAAACTGTGAATGTGGTACTTCATGATGCTTCTTCTCCATTGGTAGAAATCTTTTCAACAGAGTCTGATGAACAAGAACCACAGACACATGTCTCAGAACCGAAACCACAAATTCTTGACCTGCCAAAGAGACAGATGCAAGTTCATAGAAATTACTCACAGTGAGATGTTATTAGAAACATACAGAATGGTAGAATCACAAGGAATAAGCAGATTGATTTCAAGCAGCTTGGAGGGGGAAGAAAAGATACAGAGCTTGTTCAGTTTTTTTTTTCGTCTCAGCCATGGAGCCCAAAACACACAAAGAAGCTCTCCTTGATGAGTTTTGGATTGAATCAATGCAGGAAGAGATCAGAAATTTCTGAAGGCTAAATGTGTGGGGACTATTGCCACGACCAAAAGATGTGAACGCTGTGGGTACCAAGTTGATTTTCAAGAGCAAGATAGATGAAACCGGCAATGTAGTGCGCAACAAAGCTCGTCTGGTTGTACAAGGGTATTCACAAGTTGAGGGTGTTGATTTTGATGAAACCTTTGCTCATGTGGCAAGACTGGAATCAATCAGGTTCTTGTTGGGAATGACATGTAAGCATCAATTTAAACTATACCAAATGGATTTTAAAAATGTATTCTTAAACAGATGGCTTCAAGAAGAGGTTTATGTTGAACAGCCAAAAGGATTTGAAGATCCTTAACATCTTGAGTATGTGTACAAACTCCACAAGGATATATATGGTCTGAAACATACTCCCAGGGCATGGTACAAACGGATGGTAACCTTTTTGTCAGACAACGACTACTCTCATGGAAGTATGGACAAAGCTGTATTTATTAAGGAATCCGAGTCTGACTTCATGGTGGTTTAGATACATGTGGACGATATCGTGTTTGGTTCTACAAGTCAGAGTATGGTTGATAATTTTTTCAAGGTGATGACTTAAGAGTTCGAGATGAGTATGTGTGGAGAACTAAACTACTTTCTGGGCCTCCAAGTGAAATAGATAGATGGTGGGATCTTTGTTACTCAAAGAACTTATGCCAAGAATCTAGTGGAACGCTTCGGTTTAGCTTCAAGCAAGGAATCTCAAACTCCTATGGCTACCATAGAGAAACTGGCAAAAGACGAGATAGGAGAAACGGTTGATGAAAAACTCTACACGAGTAAGATCGGAAGTCTGTTGTATCTCACAGCGAGTCGTCCAGACTTATGCTATTTTGTGGGAGTATATGCCAGATATCAAGAAAAACCGAAGAATTCTCATATGTTAGCTGTTAAGCGGGTTATCAAATATGTCAAAGGAATAGTGAATTTGGGTACCTACTTCACCAAGGATACAACCAGCAGTCTGATTGGTTACTGTGATGCTGACTGAGCATGTTTATTAGATGCTAGAAGAAGCACAAATGGAGGATGTTTCTTCATGGGAAACAACTTGATCTCATGACTAACTAAGAAACAAAACAGTGTGTCTCTGTCCACAACTGAAGCAGAATACATTGCTCTGGGTAGTTGTTGTACATAATTGCTGTGGATGAAACAGATGGCTGCAGACTACGATACTCCTTCTGAATCTTTACTTATAGATTGTAATAATAAGAGTGCCATAAACATTGCAAAGAGCCTTGTCTTGCATTCTCGAACTAAGCACATCATGATTAGACATCATTTCATTCGTGAACTTGTTGAGGAAAAACTAGTTATTATCGATCTTGTGAACACTGAATTTCAATTAGCTGTTTTATTCAAAAACCTCTAGACTTTAATCGTTTCATTTCATTAAGAATTGCTATTGGTATTTATGAAATTTAATTGTCACAGTTGAGTGTGTAAAGTTTGGAGAGGTACATGACTTAGACTTTGTTGTGCAACATACTTCAAACAAGTTGATGCTATAGACTTGGTTTTTCACACTGTGGAAAACAGCTGTCTGTCATGCCGTTCTGTGTAGATTGTGTATAAGGGGCTGTGTTGCTGTAGAGTAGGAGGTCAAAGAGCTAAGGAGAGCAAATGTATCAACTAATTGAGAAGTCAAGTCATATATCTAATACAACACTGTGTTGTAACATGGCACAATGACTTGTGAGACAAACACTGAATTGAGAAGTCAAGTGATATTCATGTTATGTCTATTGGACAATGAGCATAAGCACAAGGATAAGCAATTATTTGTTCTCTATGTTTGCTCATGATGTGAGTACCCGGTCAAAAAAAAAGAAAAAAGGGTATTATGGGTACACAAAGCTTGTTGTCTCTCCAAAGGAAATTTCAGCTACCTGCTATACAGTGACATGAACAGAGAGCTACAAAATACACATGATAAAAGTATGTCTGGAGAAAGACTACGTACAGGAGCCAACCGTTTATATGGTGTAAACTTGTGACAATGGCTGTATGATGATCTCTTCTATAAGTCCTATTTCTGTCTGCTCTTTGTGAGGATTTTGACAGTTATATATTTCATGTTATAAAGCCAAAAGTCAAATTCATGTATTTATTTTGTTTGTGTTCACATGTTTTGATACTGACTTGGGTCACTAACATTGTTCTGAACTTTTGAGTTGTCTGATCCTCTTTGTGGGGTACACGAGTGTGTGTATTATATCTTTGTTTATTTGGTCTTTTCTTATCACAAACAAGTTCTAGTAAAGACTCATTGCCTTAGGAAAAATTCAATGTGGCATATCAAAGGTCTTCTGATAGAGTTGTTTATTCTATAATTGTATGTCTATATGATTTTTAACTTAGTTGTGATATAAAACAGGAGGAGAAGACTCTGATATATAGTCTAATTTTTAATCATGGTGAAGCTTAAAACCTTAGCTTATCTTTTTTGTTTGGTTTTTGAACCATTTTTGTTTTATGACACATCATGTTCTATCAGCCAGTACCTTGTTATGTGGCTGTTTGTGTTCTATCTCTGAAAAGTTACGGTGAGGTGTTTGATTATCAAACAGAGCTAAAAAGGGGGAGATCAAAGATGTATTGTCTGCAGAATGAAGAGCTAGGTGTTGTCTACAGAATAAAGAAGCATATTCAAGAGCAAGCTGACGTGGCACAAGATGTTGAGGTGTACAAGTTATTGGAATGAAGAAACTGAGTCAAGAGCAAACTAACGTGGACACAAGATGCTGATGTGTATAAGTTGTTGGCTAATACTCACTGTCATTTTAAGAGATATGTGAACTTTCCATAAAAACATGAATTTACCAAATAGTGCTGGATCTGTAGAGATTCTAGTTTTGGAATAAAATGATATAAATAAGGTGCAGAGGTTGTAGAGCCGCCTAATCTTATTGAAGATCTCTTGAGAGAGAGAGCGTTTTATCAAGAAAGAAGATCTCTTGTTTTTGTGTGAGGTTTATAGTAAGGATGTGAGCTAGTTTTAGGTTGGTTGTGTAACTCAACCAAATTGAGACTTTTGTAAGAAAAGTTCAGTTGAATAAAACTAGAGAGAAATGTTTGATCGGCATGTTTCTGGTCAGAAGAGCTCTGTTTGCTAAATCTATACAATTTCAAGTCTGTAGGTGGTGACTAAAATGGTAGCGAATCCACATTGGAATCAGTTGCAACGAATTCGTATCCATCTTCAACATCTCTCTCACTCAAGCTTTTGATTTGTATGGTTCATGATTTTGGGTGTTTTGCGATTTATAGGGTTCGAAATTCGAGGGTTTGATTTTACACTCTTTTCTTCTTCTAAACACAATCAGGCCTCATTTCAACTTTAATTGGGTAGTGTAATTGGTTTACGATCGGGTTATGATGTGTTTAAATCATAAAATTTTGGTAAATAGAGAATCGTAATCAATGAGATAAATGTGCAATTAGCCATTTGATTGTATGGATAGGTGCAATTAACGCTTTAGAATGTAATTCCGGTGTAATTAGATTTTTTCTTCAAAATTGTCTGGAATTAAATTGATAGCCAAAATTTAGATGCAACTGTTAACCAAAAAATTATATTAATTCGTTTTTGGTAAGTAGATGTTTTGCGAAGTTAGCTTGACTTTTTAGTTAGCCCCCCCCAAACTTTTTTTTTTGTTTTGTTTAATTTTAATAATTGGATCTGAGAAATTCAAATCCTATCCCAAATTCCACTCCCTAATCTTTCCATCCACTCTTCCAAGAAGATATATTCTATGAGTATTAATGCTTTTCTTTTTAGAGAAACAACTACCAATTAATAGATCCAATAAACAAAAGCTTTGAAGACTGTGAACTATGGTTATTTGCTTAAGAGGAATCAAGAGTCGTTAAAGGAACCTTCAAACCTCCTTCACTCTAAAAAACATTGAATGGCCTCCTCCACCCTTAAGTTTCCTGAAATGCAATGTTGCTGCTGCTTGGAATAATAACAAAACGTTAGGTGGAGCAGACCTGTTCTTACAAAATGATCTTGGCTCAATCATTCACCATAGCTGCAGGGCCTTTTCACAAATTGATAACCCTTTTCATATCAAATTTAAAAGTCTTGGTTGGGAAATGAAGAGTATGAGAAGTGGTGCAGGGGCAACTGTCAGGACAGGGATAGATGAGACGAGAAAGAGGATGTGGTTGATAGTTGATAGAATAGCTCGACCTATCGAACAAACATGTTTGATAAGAACAATTCTCATCTCGCAGATCTCAAGGATTAGGAAGTCAAGACTCTGCTACATAATGAATCAAGAAAATCATTGGACCTTTCTTCTAGGACAAAACTCGAGATTCACGTGGCTATGGTTTTGGGGATAGAAGTCTTGTTTTATTCTGATTCATAAAACGTCTGAGGAACAAAAGCTATAGAAATTATAACAATTGTAGGAATCTCCTAAATTTAATGGGCTATGAGCCTACTAGTTTAATCTCTAAATAATTAACAGAAGCTGTTGAGCCATACTAGTGGGCATAATTAAACAAATTCTTAACTTAAATAAATGGACCATATTACTAGGTCTTATTTTGACTGACTCAATAACTGATAGATGAGGCCCACAAAACCTAAACTAGGTGAACCTCTTGTCTTCTGTGGTTAACCATGGTACCACGCTACATCAGATCCCTCCTGGTCTGAAAGACTCGACCCCGAGTCTAAGCTGGTTTTGTCCTGCTCTCCATCGACTCATGGGTCTTCATGCTCCTTCTTTTGGTTGGTTTGAAGCGATGGAATTACTTGAACTCTTGTTTTATTAATCTGACCAGAGCACAATGCTTCATTATTTGGCACACGATAGTGGAGGTGCTCCTCCATTTGCTTCCTTGCGAGTCCTTCTATCTCTTTTCCACGCCGTGGTACCTACAAGTGATGTTTAGAAGAGCTCACACTCGTGTGCGTATGCAGGTTTGATCCGTTGGCATCTTCGGAGTGGATGTGAGCTTGAAATAAGGTAAGGATCCTATCTCGTACTCAAAAGGCATAGATATTGGGTAACCTTTTGCAAAGAGTTTGCTTATCATATTCCCAAGGACGGTATAGCAACTCGTCACACTCATCCTTCAGAGATATGTCACAGTAGGTGCCATTGTTGTACTCATCAGACATAGAGGGGCACCATAGCTCCTTGTTGCTCTCCAATCACATTGCTAATTTTCAGCCAAGTGAACTCATACATACGCAACCAAGGCTTCAAGTCCAAGCTCGAGTGTCTTGCTAGCTTGATAGGGACCATTTCTCATAACTTGTGAGAGCTAAGATGTGGTCACACTTGTCCTCCTTTAACACAATCTAACTAATGTGACAAAGAGCGACCCGCAAAATCTACTAGCTCTTCATTGGAGGCTTGTTTTCTTTAAATTTCAGCATGTTACCTAACTTGTAGGATTAAACAATAAGCTGAACATGTTCCTCTTCAGATAAACTGGACACACAACATCTAAGTTTGTAGCGACCAGAGCATCTATTGGTCTTGAGCCGCACATATGGTCTAGTTTGGGAGTAGGTGGCGTTTGGAACGTACACCAAAGCGTCAATACACGGATGGTCCAAGACATAAGACCGCTAGCACATCCCCATTCAGCTTCAACCTTGAGTCCTAGGTGGTCAAGGCTTAGTACAACTCGTCTGTGGATTTGGTATAGAACAAATCCTCATAGGCTGTACCATCATATGGACCCAGATTGGCACATTCTCAATCATGATATTTAGTAGGGTTATTACCTTTGATAACCCTTTCATTCTCCATAAGCTTTGTCTTGTGAAAACTGTAGACCATAAGGGAAGGAGTTGTATTTTTTCTCGCAGTTCTTCATTTATCCCAACATATTTAGGATGTTTGTTGACACATGCATCAATGAGTGGTGTGTATCAAACCACAATCACGAGAGTATTGTGCCACAGGGAGGTAGCTTTGGCGGTGATGGGACTGGCAGGCATTCAGGGTATAACCAAGCGTATATTTGGTTGAGATGGTTCTGATACCATTTGGTGTAGGGCACATCGTTCAGGACAGGGATGAGACAAAAAGGAGGACATGGTTGAAGATGACTTTGAGGAAGATGAGTACGTGGTTGATGGTTGATAGAATAGCTTGACCTATCGAACATGCTCCTTCGATAGGTTCCTTTTTCATCATGCAGATCACAAGGACTAGGAGCTCAGACTCTACTACACAATGTCTTATGAGAATCTATGGACCAGCCTTCTAGGACAGAGCTCGAGTTTCACGTGGCTAGGATTTCTGGTGAGAGAAGTCTCTTGTTTTTCTTTGATTCATAAAACGGCTGAGGAACAAAAGTTGTAGGAATTACTACATTTATAAGAGTCTTCTATGAGAAACCCTAAACTTAATGGGCCATGAGCCTACTAGTCTAATCCCTAATTAATAAAAAGAATCAAATGGACTATACTAGTGGGTTTAATTAAATAGACTTTTAACTTAAGTAAATGGACCATATTAATGAACCTTATTTTTACTAACTCAATAACTAATAGATGAAGCCCACGAAACCTAAGCTAAGCGTGCCTATTGTCTTTCGTGGTTAACTCTTGTGTCATGCTGCACCAAGGAGCATCAAAATATCTAACATAATATTTGAATTAGAGTATGGAGACTTACTCAAATCAATACTGAGACCTAAAGCGTGGCCCTCATTCAGATCCTTCTCAGCGTTTCTCTTGAAAATTCTTTGTTTTTATGAGAGTTTATCCCTCGAGATTTCTTCTCCTCGGACTAATAAAAGTGTCACTCTTTAACATAGAAGACAATGTTATGTAGCGGTGAATGATCCTAATTGCCTCTCATCGCTTCAAAGGACTTTTCTAGTAGGTAGATTAGAATTTTCTGTTTAATTTCAGAGCAATTAGTTTATATTTTTGTTCTGCTTTTGTGAATGTTGTAGGTGAGCCTTTATTGGCTGGTTGTTGTTAGTAATACGGGTGAAGGTGATTCTCTTAAGAATTAATAGGCAAAAATGCCACAAAACCTTTGTCATATTGTCAAAACTGTCACATCCACTTTTTTCTTCTATCAAATGTCATAAGTAACTAATTCATTTAACCAAATTCGTGATGAATGACCAAAATGCCCATGCATCCAATGCATCCTTTAACTCAATATTAGATTAGACAAATTTTTATAATCCAACAAGTTATTTCTCTTTTGTTTTTTCAAAACTGCTTCTTTACTTTTTTCTCTCTGTTAAATACATTATTTCTTCATCTTCTTCAATCTGCCATTTTTTCTCAAATATTGGCTTAATTATTTGTTATCTTCTTCATTTTCTCGCGAATTTCAGCGGAGCCGAGCTTTCGTTTCTTTTTCAACAAAATGTTTCTCCGTTAAGAGTTGTCCTCTTCAACGTCATGTTCATCTCTCTCCTCTTTCTCTAACTCTTCTTGTTTACACTACAAGAATATTGGGTTTTTCTAGGACAAGAGTATAGCGTTTTTTGCAATTATGCTATGATTGTTGTATCCTTGAGTTTAAGATAGCGGTTTTGTTTTTGAGAATAATGGTAATGAAGGAGAATCTGAGTTTAGAAAGAAGCTAACGGATGCAAACTCCATTGTACTCAACCTGTGTGAACTATACCAAGGTGATTGCAATAGTGGGTCTTTATCGATTTAAAGTCAAGAGTGGGGTGTCAGAGAACTACTTTAATCAGTTTCTTACACTAGTTCATGACATAGTATGTGGATACAATATGATGCCTAAGTTTAAAAATGAGATGAAGAAATATTTTGAAGATATTTGGTTTCCGTTATAAGGCCATTCCCGCTTGCAAAAATGATTGTATTATGTACCACAAGCAGTATGAGGATTTGGTGAGCTGCCTAAGATATACTGAATCAAGATGAGAAAGGGATAAGCACAATTGTGAGGAGAAGAAAGGGATTTAGAAAAGGTGCTTAGGTATTTTCCTGTAAAAGACAAATTTAGGAGGATGTTTAGATCAAAACGGTTAGCTGAGGATTTGCGTTGGCACATCAATAATGCTAGTGTTGATGGTACTTTTACGCTTCCAATGGACTCATTAACATGGGCTTATGTGAATGAAAAATACCCAGACCTTACTGCAAAAATGAGAAGCCTTAGACTAGGATTGTCTACTGATGGGAGGAATACTTTTTCTATTCAGAATACTAAGTATAACACATTACCAGTTCTATTTGTCAATTACAACATGTTTCCAACAGATTGTATGAAAGCAGAGAATATCATGTTGACAATGTTGATACCTAACTAACAACACATGAGAAAACATTGATGTCTATCTATAATCGTTAATAGATGACCTGTAGGTTTTTTGGAAAGAAGGTACAGAGGTATATGACCCATTTAAGAAGGAGAAGTTCACTCTATGAGCTATGTTGTTGTGGAGTATCACCGACCATCCAACATTGGGGACATTATCTTGATGTGAAGTTAAAGGAAAGCGAGCATGTAATGTGTGTGAGAAGGATACACCTTACATGTGGTTAAAGTTTAGTCGAAAGCATGTTTATTTTGGTAATAGGAAGCGACTAAGGCTTGGATATCCTTATTGACAATAGAAAATGGTGGTTTGGCAATAGTGTGGAGGTGGGTACTACTAAAAGAATTCATACTGGAAGAGAAATTTAGGAATAATTTTGGAAAACCTTTGAATAAGAAGGGTAAGAGAAGAATAATAGAACGAGAGGATGATGGTGTGATTTTAGCTGAAGAACATGAGGAAGACAATTATTTATGGTGGTAGGAAAAAAAGTCAATCTTTTTTACTTATCTTACTGGAAGGTTAGTAGGTTTTAATCTAAATTTGTTTCTAATGTCTTAATGTAAACTTAGAAAATTTGTTCATGAGTTGTCTATTCTAATGCATTGTGTGAAATCATGTGTCAAGCTATGCCTGTCCGAGATAATATTGATGTCATGCATGTGGAAGTAATATGTCTGATACATTGTTGTCTATTTTGATGCATAGTATGAAATCAAAAGATGGCATCAAATCACATAAAGATTTAGAAGGCATTGGTATTCGAAGCAACTTGCATACACATGTATATGGGAAGAGAACTTACCTACCTCCAACTGCTTATTGGCTTGCTGAGGCAGAAAGAAAATATTCTGCAAGAAGTTATCGAAATTCAGAGGTCCTGATGGCTGTTGTACAAATATATCCTATTGTGTATCAGTTGAACATTCAATTATTGGTAGTATGAAGTCACATGATCACCATGTTCTAATGCAAAATTTGTTTCATGTGGCATTGCGAGGTTTACTACCAAAAAGACCTCGGAATGTAGTGAATTGTATATGCAATTACTTCATCTGACTGTGTCAACTTGTTCTTGATCCAAAGAAGCTACTTGAATTAGAATTAAAAGTTGTTAAAATATTCTAATTGGAAAGATTCTTTCCGCCTTCACTATTTAAAATTATGTTGCATCTTCCAATACAATGGAAGCATGATTAGGTGGTCCTGTATACTTCAGATGAAAGTACCCTTTTGAGAGGTACATGTTGCCTATATATATAAGGCATGGGCCTTTGGTCCAAACCGAACCGAACAGTTCAGTTTATTTGGTTATCGGGTTTTTCGCTTTTTTGAAACTAATTCCGAATTAAACCAAAATAAACTTTTGATTCAGTTCAGTTCCTTAATCAAGTATATTGGTTTGGTTTTTAGGGGTTTTCTCGGTTTTTTTTGTTTTTGTTTGTTTTTTTTTTCATCTTTTTTTGGTTTTTTTGGGTTTTTGGTTTAAAATATAAAAAAAATCCGGTTTAAAACAAAATTTTTGGTTTTATTAAAAACCAATTGGTTCTGGGTTACCGAACCGATTGAATCGAAAACTGAATTCAAAACTAAATGAATTCCGATTAGTTTTTGACTAAAATCTGAAATTGAACCGAAAACCAAAAATATCGGTTCGGCCGGTTAGGTCCAATTCGGGTTAAAACGTAATAAATATATATACTTCATAAATAAGTGTTATCTATTACTCACATGAAGTTTTCTCATTGTTTTATAGGTATATGAAGACACTTAAGTCATATTTTAAGAATTTTGCAATGTCATAAGCATGTATTGCTAAGGGGTACTTGGTTGGTGAATGCATTGCATTTTGTTTGGAGTTTGTACAGAAATCTTTACCAGTTCAAGAAGAAATTAATCGTAACAAAGATATTGAGGCAGCTCAAAATGTACTTGAAAGCCGACCACTACATAAAGGTACTAAAGTTACTCTCAGTGGTAAAAAGTGAGATACAACTCCTTAGTATATTCTCATGATACATCAGTAATAGAGCCATAAATTGAGTAAGTGCAAAGCTAATACAATGGAAAGAGCTACAAGCTACAGATGTAAGATGCACAAATAAGAAAGCATAATGTGGAAATATAATAGAGAAAGGTTCTCACAGTGGATCAAAGCGAAGGTTCACAATATTTTATTCATGTTCTGTTCTATGTAAGTTATATGTTTAGAATATATGGTAATCACTTCTGTCTTATTTCTTGTTAGATACCAACTAACTTGAATTACCATTCCAATATGCTGAGATGGCTTGCTTTTGGACTAAGACATATTACTCATTATCAGAAGGGTTTGTAGTTTACGGACATTGATTCCTTACATACAATGTTAAAAGGAAGACTCAGAACAGTTAGGTAACATATGAAGCATTTTCTATGCATTGAGTAAGTGCTAAAGATAGTAGGTAAATGGAATACATAGTAACATTATATGGAGTGATAAAAAATCATGCTGCTGGATTATCACATGTTCTAGCTTCCTTTGTTTAAGTGTATATGAGCTAACAAAGGGAATGAAGTGAAAGAACATGATGGTTTCACGCTAGCGAATTTCCATAAAAGTCAAGCAGCATTTATAAATAATCTTTTCATTGTGTCAACGCAAGCTAAACAAGTTTTTTACTCTTGAAAAGATGACATCTTTCCTTGGTATATTGTTATGCGAGCGTCACAAAGAGGATAGCATGAGTTGGAGATAATAGAGGAGCTTGTGTCTTCGCCATTATTAGTCCAACCGATTGAAGATTTAGGATACGAATCATCTGATGACGAATTTTTTTATGTTAGGATGATTGTGAAGGTGTTTGGTAGATGATTAATATTATGAAATGATAAGCTTGGTTGTGTTTCAAATAATCATAGATGATGAATACTGGATTTGTGATGTTCGATTTTAAATACACAATTAAATCAACAAACGCAAACAACCATCATTGAAAATATTTGAGGTTCAAATCCACAAGGAACTTATAATAAGAATCTTAGACTCGAGTATAAACAAAAGCAATCAATATAGATTTCAATACTAAAAGACTACTAAAAACTTAATCAAGAACGAACAAAAGCAATCGAAGTTAAAAAAACCATAGCCAAATTAAATCAAAGCAAACCCAACAGTAGCAACTCAATACCAAAATGAAACTTAAATAAAAACAAGGCAATAAAGATCAAACTTAGATAATCAATAAAAGCAATGGGTCTTTGGTTAGGCATTTAATCAAAGGGAAAACTAACCAACTAATGATGCTTAAAATGACAATAAAACTCAACCTAAGACATGAAACACAACTCTAGACCAACCCACTTCCATGGTATTGACCTCTATACTAATCAATCAACTGAGGTAATCTTCTATTTGCCAATCAATCAATCAATAAGCATTAAAAATAAGTCCATTAAGTCCACTAATCTTCCTAACTTCATTTCCCAATGGCTAGGGAAGAAAAGCTCATAAAGAGATCATTCGAGAATTTAATCAAACACCTTCCAGGCAATAAATTTCCTAGCATCTAGATTAGAATGACCAAGTTAAATTGAGCATTAAGAACATTTTTAATGAAGGAATGTAACAACCTAAATATGAAAAATCAATCATCTAACCCTAGATTTACCTAACCATCAACCCATCAAAAGACTACTTACTCATAGCAACAAAGAAACTTAAAACAAAATAAAAAAAGATGAACATAATGAATAGAGATGAGATAGGATAAAGAAATTCTTCAATGAGATTAAATAAATGATCCAAAGAGAATCATCCAAGTGGGTCTCTAGTATTTTCTCTCAAACTTCCTCTCTATATGTTCTAAGTGGCTGGAAATTAGAAGAAAGATGTTCTAAACCCTGAAAAATGGTTTTTAAAGTTTAAGAACGTATCTGGGTCAGAAAAATAAATCAAGTGTGTATGTTGTTGTTGTCGACTTCAATATCGACCAGGAGATTGACATTTTGTACCAAAGGGATTTTTTTCGCATCTCTGCAGGAATGTCGACCTCAATATCGACTTGTCAGGAATGCCGACCTCAGTTGGTCGATATTTTGGACCAGAGAGATTCTTCACGCATTTGTACAGAATTGCCGAACTCAGTATCGACCAGGAGGCTGGCATTTTGGTCCAGGCGGTCTTCTTCCTCAATTCAATGCATCTTTACTCCACCATTAGGCTTCATGATCCACTCCCTAGTTCCAAATCCTTATAAGGGGTTCCAAATCACCTGAAATGACTCAAGAAATGAAAAATGTTCAAATGTATGATCCTAAGACTCTAAAGTATGAAATATGCAAATTACTAACTGAAATGAGATCAAATGAATCATATATGAATGAGAATGATGCAAAAATGTCTAAGAAAACCAGGGAAAAAGACTATTTGATCCTGAACTTTTCATAATTAGCATTTATATTTCATATTTTTATAAGGGATCAAATAGATCTCAAACTTTAAGTTGCATGTGCAAAAATGGGTTTGGGAAAATCAACGTTTCTAAAGGATAGATATTGTAAGATGCCAACATGTTTTCTATACTCTAGCGGATCTGCGAGTTTTGTACCCATCGAAATCGTGAGTTTTGGATGTGGAGCCATGGGTGTTGTGACTGGCCGAGCTTCTAGCATATGGTACTTCTGCAATAAATCAATGAGGTATTTCTGTTGCATAAGATGCATGCCTTTTGAAGGTCGAGTCACCTCTAAGCCTAGGAAGTCATGTATGTCTCCCATGTCTTTAAGTGAGAACTTCTCTCGAGATGTTGGATTACCTTATCAACAACTTCTATCTTGTTGCATGTGACGACAATATCATCAACATATGCAAGAACATATAACAATAAAACACAAGTGTTATAAATGAAAACGGATATATTTGCAGTGGAATTCTGAAAACCAGCTTGAATGAGAAACAATCGCAGCTCCTCATACCAGGCTCTAGGTTCCTGCTTCAGACCATACAAAGCTTTATATAATCTGCAAACATAGTTTGGTCAATCTTTATCGATGAAACCTGGAGACTGCAAGACGTACACTTCGTCTGTTAGTGTTCCTAAGCATTTGTAACATCAATTTGTCTCACACACTAATTCTTACTCACCGCAACTTCAAGAACCACACAAATGGTTGTGGATTTAACCATTGGACTGAAAGTTACAGCATTATCAAGACCATATTCCTGATTGAAACCATGTGCAATAACCATGCTTTGTATCGATCAATTTCTCTAGGATTGAACTTCAGAGTAAAACTCCAATTTGTTGAAATCATGTTTTGATGAGGTTGAGGTGGAACTAGATCGAACATATTGTTCTTAACGATGGTATTGAACTCTACTGTTGCAGCTTGTCTCCAGTTTGGGTTTGTGAAAGCTTGCGTTATTATTTGAGGTTCAATTGGTAATGGACCCTTGGTGACTTATAGGAGATTGAGCTTGTGAATTGGTTTTGTAATTTTTTCTTTCCACGAGTTTTTATCAGATGCAAATTTTTCACCTGAGCTTCATCGATTGTTGATGAAGAAGACGACATTGTGGGTGGTGGCGATGTCGTACTCTCTGGAGGCGAGATAGAAGCTGCTTCTCTTTGTCGACTAGACTGTGATGAGTCAAATTTTGAGATAATGGACGGGCCAATGTGTGGCCCAATTCTGGTGAATTATGTTTTTGGTCCACTTGTGTATTACCTAGTCCTGGAATTGAATCAACTTGAACATGCCCACTTTGTAACAATGGAGATCCCGATTGTTTTGCAACATTTGGTGAGGAAGGCGATGGCAATGAACCAGGCAGAGGACCTGAGCACGGGGGCGAACACGACGGAGCTGGAGTGAGCAGAAGAGCGAGCCAGATTGGTATGGTGGTGTGAGGTTCGGAATTTGTGGCTTCTTGGGTAGAAATTTATGGGTTGAATTCTTGGTTTTAAAAATGGATACTTAATTTCAATAAATCAGACATGTCGTGAGGTATAGATGCATTCAACGCCTGAGTCAAGACAAAAGTAGGCACTATGTGTAAACGAATACCTAAGGAAAACTAAAATTGCTGATCGAGCTTCAAGCTTGTGATTTGTATATGAATTGCGCCAAAGAAAACACCTGCATCCGAAAACCTTCAACTTGAGGTAGTTTGATTGGTCTTGAAAGACCCTGAGATAGGGTGATCGATTCGCCAGAACCAGTGTTGAAAGATGGTTTATGAGATAAATTGCAGTGACGAATGCATAGGGCCATTATTCAAGTGGTGTTGAAGCTTAACTCATCAAGGTTAGACCCATTTCTACTATGTGTATGTGATTCCTTTCTGAAACTCCATATTGTTTAGGTGTGTGTAGTGGGCTTGTGAGATGTGAGACTCTATGGGTTGTGAGATAGGTGCGTAAAGCTATGTATCCACCGCCATTGTCTGAGTATAAGTTCTTGATTTTTGTTTGAAATCGATTCTCCACCAATTCTTTAAACGTTGCGAAACTGTTGTGGACTTAGGATATAGTTTTTAAGGGGTAAAAACCAGGTGTATCGAGTGAAATGGTATATGAATATGACATGTATTTCTAGGAGTCTTTTGAGGTTATGGATGAGGTCCAAACATCGGTATAAATATATTGGAGAGGAGTTGTAGAGATGATTGTATTGTGAGAAAAGGATAGTTTATGACTTGTATTTATTAAACAATCTGAACATGAAAATGGTTTTTGCTTTGAATTGGAAACATGTAATGAAAAGATAGAGATAACAGAGTTTAAAGCAGAAGTAACTGAATGACCAAGTCTAGAGTGCTAAGACTGAAGCATGGTTTTTGGAGTAGGTGAGGTGAAGTGGGAAGCAATGGAGGCTGGATTGGATGGCCACTCATACAGCTCATTCCCAGCTCTGCCATGGAGTTATAGAGCCATCATGTGCAGATTCTTCACCTGAAAGGACGCCAGAACGAATTCAACAGAAACTTTATTAGTGTTACACAAACGGTATACAAAGATCAGATCTTTGTGAATCTTAGGAACATAAAAATATCTTGTAGTTTCAAAGACGAGAAGGAGTAGAGTGAAATGTGAAACTTGTGTGTGTAATAGGCAAAGATGAGCCATCTATAATGGTTACTTCCTCTCCTCTTGTATTAGGCTGATGCAGAGCCAAGTTGTTTAGATCAGTGGTGAGGTGATGAGTGGCTCCACTATCAAGAATTTAGTTGTTTGGATTGCATGGATGTGCACTTGCAACATTGGCTTGCGGCTGCCAAATATTTGGAGATGACATATGTGGAAGATTGTTGTTGGCAGTGAGAAGGTAAACTGTGTGGCCATGTACTCCACATATTTGGCATTTCCCCTGATAGCCTCGTGGTTTGTTTTATGCTGGGAGTAGTTTTGTTGCTGCCAGTTTTGGTTATGTGGATTGTTCTGTTTCTATTTTGAATTATGGGAGTTTGTTTGCTACCAGTTTTGTGATCAACGAAAGTTTGCATTTTGGGAGCAGCATTTGCCGTTGCATGGAACGATTAGGGAAGAGCTGTTGTCTATAGCTTGATCTCGTGATTTATGAGCTTCTCATGAAGTTTGGAATTGATGGTGCAGTATTACGCCTTCAACCTGATCTACAATTTGTTTGTATTCATCAGGGAAGCCTTTTAGTATGTGTTCGATTTTATCTTCTAGATCTAGCGGTTTCCCTAGGAGTGCTAACTGATCAAAATGGGTAGTAAATCCCTGAATGTTTTCATCAATTGATTTTGCTCCTTTTGTCCAGTATTTGATTGGTTGGTGTAGTTGTTTGAGATTTCCTCTGCTCGGTTTGAGTTGCTGTGGAGAGATTATGCTGATTGGAGTTGTTGTTGGCGCCTAAAAGGGCACTGTAAAAGAGGCGATCTTGCCTTTTCTAGATGGTATGCCGAATTCGGAGTCACAGTTGTACCATTGGTGAGAGTATGAGGAGGAGTTTGTGCATATTTATCAAGATAGCTAGACAAATCATTTCCATCAAGCAGAGCATGAATTTGCCTAGACCACATGAAGAAATTCGAGGAGGTGAGCTTTGTGACATTGTCATGTTCTCATTGAGAAAAATAGTGTTCTCGGCGAACAAAATTGTTTCGTTGGAGGAGGCTAGAGAATTCGTTGCCATGAGTGAAGGTAAGTGGGAAAAACATAGGGATTTGAAAAAGTTTAGGTTAGGTATCGATGGTGCTCTGATACCATTTGAATATTGGAGGGTCAATAAATTTCATTATAAATAGTTACAGTATTTATACAAGGTGTATACAATTGGGGTAAATCTAAATTACATAATTATCTTTATATGTCTATATGTAACTTCGTATCTAATTTCTTATGTAAAGATGCTTGATGTTTTTTTGAAGAACTAATTTTGTAAGATTTAACTGTATGTTCTTAATTTAATAGCAATGAACAAGGAAGCAGTTCCAACCGGTCAGTGTTCTAAATTTAACACTATTTCACATAAACGACATCATATCTTAGACTTGAACGTGGAAATCAAATCAAAGCAAAATACACACACCAAAGAATGACAACATGAAGATAAGAGCCTTTTTTGTGCAGGAAGAAGCACGAGTTTCTGATGTTTTTAAATCCAAACCAGAAACGTTTTTTCCCCAAAATAGTAACCCGGTTTCAAAATTTATTAACAGCTCACAAGGAAATCTTAGTTTCTACGTATTCTTCACGAAGGTGGACTTACAAGTTACAAGTATCGTAGTTATGATTAATGTTGACAAAGAAAATAAATTCACATTACAAGGAAGAAAGTGGAGGTAAAGAAAATCTGATACGAGATTAGAAAATGAAAATAGTTTTTTAGGAATTTAGTTTTACATAAACGGAATCTGTTTCTTCTGCAAAAAGTTGACTTTTACAAACCCAATTTTGCACAGTCAACTTCAAGTTTGATATTTTTTGCACTTTGAAAAGTTTAAGAATAAAAATGCTTATTATGAAAAGTTCAGGAATTAAATAGTCTTTTTCCAAGAAAACTAACATATATTTACATATATCAATTTGTTAACCAAGTACGTCGCAGTAAGTGCCAAGCATGCTTTGATGTGAGTTTGAAGGTTTTAATGAATCAGAAGAAAAGCAGGAAGCAACAACCAGATGAGATAGTAGGAAAAGACACATGTGATACTGTTTCGATAATTGATATGACAAACACTACAAAAAAAGGTAGTTTACGAGGGCTAAATTTGTTGGTAATTCGTTGTAAATGAAGTTTACAACGAATAAGGGACAAAACCAGTTTCATCGTATCCTCATTGTCATTGTAAATTTGTTGACAATTTTGCAAGACAGAATTTTGTCGTAAATGTGACATAAAATATTCGTCGTAAACACGTTGTAAATTAGAGAGGAGAGAGAAACGTTGTAAATTTGTCGTAAAAAAAATTCGATGTAACAGAGTTGTTATTTTTAAAGTCTGCTTAACGACGACTTAACGTCGCTAGTTTTACAACGAAAAACGACGAATCAGTTTACAACAAATTAGGAACAAAGTTATTTACAACAAATTAGGGATAAAATTATTTACAACAAATTAGGGATGAAGTGTTTCACAATGATTTTGGGATGCATAGCCTTGTGATGAATTGAGGATGAATTTTTATTTTTACAAATACAAAATACAAAATAATTTTTGATTTAATAAAATTTTAAAAAACAAATAATTTAAATAAAAACTGTTTTTAAAACATTAAAATTGTTTTTACAAAAATATTAAATATAAAAATACAAAATAATTACAATAAAAAATAAATCATCGCATAAGTTCGTCTAATAAATCCGCACTATTAGTCATCTTACTCATTTGTTAATATTTGTTTCAAATCGATATTCTTGTTGATCGAGGTACGAATCCCGAAGTTCTGATGTCTACGCTCTAATGCCTCCATCGCATGCAGATTGCCTGCAACCAAAATATCAAACATGGACTCCATTGCTGCAAACTTCTCATCCGTTGATCGCTGTAGCTGTGCAATCTGCTCGGTATGCATAACCGTCAACTCAGCATGGAGAGAAGTTTCCCCTATCCAAGAGGAAGTGACTCTCAGGACATCTTGGGCGGATCCTATTCCAATAATCCATCATTTCTTCTTTTGAGCAAGTTGTAAAAAATGTTAACTATATTTATTAGTAAGAATTAATTAAACAATGAAACTAATTAAATAACTTAATAATATAATTAAATACTTAACAATATACATTAACTACGTACCTGTTTGAAAATTGTGTCAACTTCTGAAATAGTTAACACTATAAAAGTACCATCGGAGGTTTCCTGGGAAAGCTGAATCTAACGCTCTTGGACCGCATCTACGACGTCGTTGTGCAACTTCTCCGATCTAGCGTTAACAAAAACACCGAACTTCTTCTTATGAGTTCGATCAAACAAATCTGGAAGAGAAGGAATATGTCCCGACTCTTCAGCCTAATAATTGTAAAACTTATATTGTTAAATATCAAATTAATGAAAAAAATGAATTAATTAAATATTTAAATTTAAAATAAACCAACTTACCATCTGTAAAGCAACCCCGCCATAGGGAGTCTGTCTAGCATTGTGAGGCATAGCGAGCGGCAAGTCATCTAAACCAACTATGTTCTGAGAAGGTAACACTAAGCAGACTTATTCACTGAATGAGGGTCTCCCCAATAACGCTTCAGCCCCTCCCAAACAGTGGTTGTCATGAAGCAAGGTTTGCAATTTTCTCCCTTGACCTCCCAATCAGTCTTCCAGTTCGAAACAGTATTAGAAAACCGTTTCATCGCCCTTTGTTGGACTCATGCTTAGTGTCTCGGTGATGGACACATCCCAATTCCACCATTGTTGTCAAAAAATTGAATTAATATAGATTATTAAATAAATTTAAATAAAAGAAATAATTAAAATTAGTTTAAAAAATTACTGCAAAAATTATAAACCAAGTAATGCGAATATAGTGTGGGGTCGATGTCCAATTGGGGACCAGCTCGACAAAGTAGCTCTTGATGCAATCTGTGATGCTTCGCCCCACTTTGCTATCAACACCAAACTTGAAACTCGTAAAACAAATGAAAGTAAATATACAATTTCAATTAATTTTAATTTCAAAGTATTAAAATGAATTAATGAATATTACTACTCTTAAATAAATAGAAAATGTACCAATAAGTACCCTTAGGTCAATAAATATGCAAAACATCCATACTCCGGCGATTATCGTCCACGAGAAGATCTTCCACTCGGTACCGTGCGTAAGGTGCATCCGATGGTACCATAAGATCGGGATGAATACCTCCAGCTACTGGTGGTGGAGGCGCGACAAGCTCATCTTGTTGCGGATCCGGATCTGGCTGTGACTGAGATGGATTACCGGTCGGCGGAACAGTTTGTGACTGTGTCTCCAGTACCATCGAAGAAGTAGAGGCGCCAGATGTCGACAAAGTACCCTGGATAAACTCACTAGTGCAATCGCCGTGTATGCCTACGGGGAATCATAGATCGATCTACAATATTAAAAATTATATTATTATTATAAACATTAATTAACAAATATCAATTATATTATAAAATCTAAATTCTATTTCTAAAATCTAAATTCCATTCTAAAATCTAAATTCTATTTCTAAAATCTAATTTCTATATTCCATAACCTAAATCTAAATTTCTAACAACCTAAAAGAAAGTTGTAGAGAAGGAAGAGAGACGAACCTTAGAGAGAGAAGTGAAAAAGTTGTGAATGAGTGAGGAGGGAGAGAATTTGTGGTTATATATAAATACTTGTCGTTGTAAAGACGTAGTAAATTTACAACTACTTTACGACAAAAAAGTCATTACAATGTCTGTACGACGAATTCATCCTAAAGGCATGGTCAATTAGACAATGTCTTTACGATAAATTTGTCGTAAAGACGATGTTAAGTGTACGATATCGTAAAAGCAACGCTAAGAAAATGACACCGTTACGATAAATTCGTCATAAAAATGATGCTAATTATACAACATCGTTACGACAAATTCGTTGTAAAAATTATGCTAACTATACGACATCGTTACGATGAATTTGTCGTAATGGCGTCGTATAGTGATAATTTCAATTAGATTTTGTATAAGATCTGCCTTATAACGTATTATTGTGTTCTTATTGTGTAATGTAGCACGTATAGATAACTTGCTCTGCTTGTGATGCTAATTACAATAAAAACGTTGAATAACGTATATATACTACTAACTTTTGCAAAAGTTAATCGATTTGTATAAGGTTTGTCTTATAGTTTAGTCAATTAAAAGTTCTTATTGTGTTCCTAGTTGATACTTTGGTTTGTAATACTTTAATTCAACAATTTATAAACTGTGTAATTTGAAACTTTATAACTCATTCTTGATTTGTCATAATGAATACATGAAAATAACGTTTTTATACATAGTCAATCAAATCTTTCATCATTACTATCATCTCCACTACCATCATCATCACTTTCATCAAATTCATCACGATCACCATCGTTGTCATCATCAGGGATATCTTCGTATTCTCGGTTTTGTGGATCAATTAGCACAATCTCCTTTATAGATTGATTGGGGGCCTGTATATCTGGACATGATTCTTCTTGTAAGGGTAAATCTCCACCTCCAAAAATTCAACAATGCGGAATGATTTTAATAGCCGCTAACCATTTGATCTTAGGATATGGAATGAAGCTAACTTTCTCTGCTTTTGATGCTAAGATGAAAGGCTCAAATTTGTTGTATATTCTCCTTGCATTTACATCCACAACTCCAAATTTGCTGCATCAAATACCTTGGTTAACTACGGGATCAAATGAGTCACATTTGAAGAGCACACATTTCAACCCAATTAATAGCTTCCACCACTATATTCTGGACTCTTGGTACTAGGGTAAAGAATGGCCATGGAGGCGAGCGAGCGGTTAGTGGCCAATAGCACCCTAGTTGATGGCATTCCTCTTTGCGGCTGCTATAAATTGCATTTCAATAACTTCTTGCAAGATCCCACGGAAATCTGTTTCACCCTTCACACATACGCCCCAATTGGCGGTTGCCCGCCTTTTACCGTATTCAAAGGTGAAATGTATATCCTCTGGTAAAATACATGGGTACCATTGTTATCTTAGCAATTGAACCTCGAATCAAATCATGAAACCATGGTGGATAAAATGGATCATCATAGTCAACCTGCATACACAGTTAATTTAAACATAATTTATTTCCTTATACTAAATATTATTTAATAACTTAATTAGAATTCTCAATATTAAATAATCAATTCTCACCTGTCCCTTTAACCAGGGTGCAAAGTGCATATCTTTTCGTTTGAGTACTTTTAAATTTCTTCAATAGTTTCTTTTACCTGACTTACAAATAAAGTGATTGTATAGATATATGTTAATTAAGTAATAGTAGAAACATAAATTGAATAAATACAATTAATTTACATATATATACCTTCCAAGGGGAGCATTCCGGTACAATTCAGAAATATATATGTGCGTGCCGTGTGACAGTTTTCAGGACTACTCCACCAAACTTCTTTTAATTTCCCACTAAGACGACCAATAAAGGAGAAGAGATTAGGAACTCCGTCTACTGCATATGTTGGGGCCATGCCACCATCATCGTACTTGCTCTTTTTTGTGTGTGAACGGTAGGTGCAAAGTAGTACGATGTGAAGTGAGAGGTTTCTTCTATCAGACTACCAACGATGATTGACCCTTCCACTTTTGCCAGATTCTTTGCTTTGGCTTTCAAATTTTTAATAAATAGCTCAAATGGGTACATCCATCGAAAATGAACAGGACCAGCAAGTAATGCTTCATGAGGAAGGTGCACTGGGAGATGTTCCATAACATCAAAGAATGAAGGAGGAAATATTTTCTCTAAATTACACAATAAAATCGAAATATTCGCTAAAAGTTGTTCCAAACCTTCTTCTATGAGTGTTCGCGCACTCAAATCTCGAAAAAGGCCTCAATACATACAATATATAAAGCACATATAAATTGATATATATTAATTACTTAATTAATACTTAATTAAGTTAAAATAATTACCTACAAGTGTTTTATGAACATTTTTCGGAAGTAACTCGACCAAAGCAAATGGTAATAGCTGCTGCATGAACACATGACAATCATGACTCTTTATCTCTGTAAACTTTTGCCGTTCCTCAACACATCTAGAGAGATTCGAAACATATCCAACAGGAAACTTCACTTCTGTTTACACCCAACTGAATAACGTTGTTTTCGCTTCGATGACAACCTAAATATGGGAGCTGGATTTTTGCCATCGTTTTTGGTATGCAGCTCACTTCTAGCACAACCAGCTGGCTAGTCTAACCATGAGTTTTTGTTATCTTTAGTCATTGCTTCTATGTTCAATATTGTATGCATGATATTTTCAAAAAAGTTCTTCTCGATATGCATCACATCCAAAATATGTCAAATCAGCAAATCTTTCCAATATGGTAGCTCCCAATTCTTATGCCAGTTGTAATGTTGTCCATAATAGTCTGGCATATTACTTGGGACATGCCAATTACCCCCGCGGGGAACGGTTTCTAGAGCACAATAATAATCAATTTCTACTTCAATTTGTTCCCCAGATAGATACGTGGTGGGGGATCCTATACCTTCACTTTATTCTTGAACAAGGTCGTGTTTCATCGGTACGGATGGTTCAATGAAAGAAACCGGCGATGACAATCAAACCAACACATCTCCCCCCATACTTTAGTTGAAATGCATATGTCCTCCCACGACAATAAGGACAAGGCAATCTCCCATGCGTTGTTCACCCTGATAACATTCCAAAGGCAGGGAAGTCACTTATTGTCCACATAAGCACCACCTTCATTGTAAAATTTGTTTGGGATGAGCAATCATATGCTCGAACACCATGAGTCCATAACTCTTTTAGCTCGTGACTGAGAGGTTGCAGAATTACGTAGAGTGATCGCTTTGGATGTTTAAGACTAGGAACTAGAATACTTAGGAATAGAAATTCTTTTTCCATGCACATCCCCGGAGGAAGGTTATAAGGCGTAAGAATTACTGCCCATAAAGAATATTGTCTACCAGATATTCCAAACAGACTAAAACCATCAGTGCATAGAGCAAGATAAACATTCCTAATATTTCTAGCAAAATCTTCGTATGCTGTATTGAAATGTTTCCATGTCTTTGCATCAGAAGGATGATTGATCTCTCCATCCGTCTGTGAATGCTCTGCATGGCATCTCATTGCAGCTGCTGTCCTTTCAGATTGATATAATCTCTTCAACCTGTCTATTATTGGTAAGTACCACATTTGGTAATACGGTACCTTCTTCTGCCCACTCCCTTGTGGCTTATATCTCGGCTTCTTACAGAATCGACATTCCTGTAACTGACATCATCTTTCCAATAGATTATACAATTGTCGATGCAAACATCTATCACCTCACAAGGCGAACCAAGACTAAACACCAATTTCTGAATCTTGTAATATGATTTACCACACACATTGTCTTCTAGCAAATACTCTTTGAATAATTTAGTCCACATATTCATGCATGACTAAAATGAATTACATTCTATTTTTATGTTCATAATCCTAGCTGCCAATGAAAATTTAAACAAACATTCTCTACATCCCTCGTAGATAGGCTGGTTTGCAACATCTAAGATGTTATAAAACCTTTTTGCATCTAAGTTAGGTGCCTAAGCAACTACTGGTTAGGTATTGATTTTCCGAAATTCATCTAGGACCATCTCATGCATCCTATCATGCTCTACAACCCCATGAACCTCATTTTGATTACCATCATTATGCAAATTACTCGGTTCTGCTAGATTAACTTTAACATTATTGTAATTACTACTGCTTGCTTCATCATTCCCACCACCGTTATTACCTTCCCCATGGTGAAACCAAATGTAATAATGTGGTGTAGACCCCATATTTAATAAATGATTTCATACAATTTCAGTTCGGGCAAATTTTGTATTCTTGCACTTCCGAGAAGGATAGAACATCTTACCCGATTCAAGCGTGAGTTCGGTTTGACTGGTTTGGTACATGAATATTTCTAGTCCGTTCATATACTCATTTGTCACCATTCCGGTAGCATCTCTATGCATATACATCCACTTCCGTAGTTCGAATATATCACCACTAGAAGACATTTTTTCTTCAGAAACTTTTTTTTTCTTCTCAAAAACTATTTTTTGTTGGTTTGAGTTGTGATTCATGAAGAGACCACACTCATTTATATAGGTAAAAATTTAACAATGGCTTTACAACATCAAGATTTGCAATGATCTAACAACAAAACTACAAGTAACTTACAATATAATTTTGAGTTGTTAAAAAAACAAGTATGCACAACAATAATGTTTGTACCTAACTTCAAATTTTATCTTTAATTCGTTGTAATTTAGTTTTGTTGTAACCGTCTTACTATATAGAGACGTTTTTACAACCAACGAGTAGAAAATTAATTTTGTCGTAAAAGTCTTGCTATCTAGAGACGTGTTTACAACGAATCACTAAAAAGATGTCAATATGTTGTGAATTCGTCGTAACTTTACAAAACATTTACAACGACGCGTTTCGACGTAACTTTACAATATTTTTACGATGAATCTTATGTTCGACATAAAGACATTGGAAATTCCCTTATTCACAACATCCCCAAAACATCGTAAATCAACATCGTTAAACTCCCGTTCTCTTGTAATGAAAGAAGTATAAGCAGATCCAACACATGTAGAAGAATTGATCACGCATGCCACAAATGGCATTTCTATTGGCATTCCTAGCTCTTTTGATGTATAGACACAACATTTTGAGAACACTAAAAAGAAGACTATAGGTCCAACTCGAATGCGCAATGTGGCAAAACATCTGAAAGATAAGTGACTCAGTGACACTGTCCTCTTGTGAGAGAGCATGTGCTAGTCCTGCTAGATGATTGAAGACATCTCGGTGACCGGGCAAAAGTTCATGTTATTTCTTTTATTTTTTGCTTGAATAAGGATATATGAATACTTCAATTGATGAATTCATGTTTAATTTTGCAATCTATTCCAAGGGAAGTTCAATTTAAAAGAAGCTTGGCAAAAACATATAGTCTTCAGTCAGATGGGTTGTTTGTGGAGGGCTTTAAAATCTAGGCTTGTTTCTAAAGTTTACAATACAAAAAACAAGGTTAAACTACATCAACCTAGCAACATGCATTCTAAGTTAGCTTGGAACAATTGGGTTAAAAACGTAAGTACCAATGCTTTTAAGGTGTTTTATGTATATATATTGAAGAGTTTACTACGTTTTTTTATAGATTATTTATATTATCCAACTATGTATCAAATATAAGAATAAAGTGAGCGTTACAAGCAGTTAAGGAAGGGAAAAATTTGTCACCCATTAACCGCAAAAGAATGACTCGCCAGCTACAAATTGGTGTTTGAATACTGATATTGTTGTTAGGGAACGAGAATTTTGCTCTAATGAACCATCATTTCGCTATTGTACTTGTGAAATCTGTATCAGTCCTAGAAAAATCTGTCTAGAGACATACGCAAATCATTTTCTCATTTAATGAAGCTATAGGAGTAGGAGTTAAAATCGCATGGTTGAAATATGAGATTAGCTTGGACAATAAATGCAACCTCCTAATACTATTGGATCTGAGATAATTTAACTCACTAGGTAATTTTATTAAATTCATATAGATTAGATTACTAATATAGATTGAGTACTCCTATTGAATACTCATTAGGCTACAGATGCATCATTAGGAAGAGTTCATATTTTTGATCATTGGAATTTGGATAATGATTTGATTCATGACTGTATATTGCTGTCAACTGACCCCAAAGATTTAGTCAACAATATTCCTATAGGACCGAATGCTATAGTTGTAAGGGTTGACCTAGTGGTTAAACTTGGGATTTATTTATGGAGACCTAGTCTTTTAAGTGTCAGTGATGGGTGATGCACTGAATGAATTCATCGCATAGCCTATTGATAGGATACACGTACCTACAATACCTATAATGGATGAATCAACTAAAAACATCACCTTAGCATGTCAGTTTCTGAAACTCATTTTATATTGATTTGGTTAATAGTATTTAAGTTGAGTAATAGTTAGTATCGTCTGATGTTTAAATAAGATGATGAATATATATATATATATATATATATTTGATCAAATGAATGTGTTTATTATTAGAATTCCTAGAGTGGTACTAATAGTATTGGACTCATAAAACGCTGTAAATAAAATTATTTAATAACAAAACTAAACACTATTATAAAATGGACGACTACATATGAAATTGTGCTATTGTAGAATAGCAATTCCAAAAAATTGCTATTTACAATGTCTAACCTATTATAACGGGCGATGAAAAAATCTTTATAAAAATGCTATCATATCTTATGATAGCATTTTTGTAGAGCTAAGAAAGCCCATTTTTCATGTAGTTTTACTTTTTGATTTTATATATTTTTCGTCATATATGATATATTACATTTATACTGAGACTTGATTTACACTATTTATATGGTATTTTATTTTAGTTTTACTCTAGTCTCATGAAGAGTAAGATTTGGGAGTTTGTTTGATTAAGACTTCAAAAGAATTGTCTGTTATTCCTTCAGGTGGTTTTGAGCTTATGTTCGTGATATTTATTGAACTTTAGAGCCATATGCAGTTTGCTTGATTAAGACTTCAAAAGTATTCTTTTCTAATTTTTCTGGTGGTTTTGAGTTTCACTTTGTGTTATGCAATAAAGTGTAAAGCTATTCATAGTTTTTGTTTATCTTTGTTGATGTTAATCGCCATTTGAAAGATGTCACATGTCACTGTCACTGAATGACATAAATATCCTTTACTTGTGTTTACTCTTTTTCTTCTTTCCATAGATTATATATTCTTTTCCAGCCTTTAAAATAGAAATGTAGCCGTTTCACACTGTCACTTGTAAAATTCTTATATAGTTTTTCTTCCTCTGTTTCTTCTTTATGTCTATAATCTATGTCTATGTTCTGTATCTATTTCTATACTCTATATCTATGGCCACACCATGTATGTACACGTTCTGTATTTATGTCATTCTCCTTATATCTTTATGGTCAAAAACCATGCCTTCCTTGGATGGTTCCAACGATTCCCACATGGCGGTAAAAATAAATAATATCGCCAAGATTCTGTTTTTTTGGATGCTGAGAATAGTTATTCTTTGTTTTTTATGTCAACAACCTCTACTTCTCATGGTCATATTTTATGTCCTTGTATTTTATCTATTCCTATCAAATAAAATTCGATGTCCATGTTTTATGTCCACATATTTTTTATGTCCATGCATATTTTGGTGTTTTCCGTGTTTTGAAATGCCACCACGTACCACGTGTCTTCTCTTCACTCCCCTCATTTGTTTCTTTTTCATGTGTTTTGGCTTTCGTTATTACATCACTCCATCCGCTCACCATCTTTCATTTGGCATCATATGTCCATATATTATGTAAAATATATTATGTCTATATCTTGTTATGTGTCTATCGAATAAAAACATATGTTCATTTTTTACATCCATGTGTTTCTCTCATTTATGTCTATGTTTTATGTTTACGTTTTTTCTCTCTTTATGTTCATGTATGTTTTTGCGTACTCCGTGTTTTGAAATGCCCAATTGCCACATATCTTCAATATTATTTTTTAAGGGAAGTTAAACAACTGTATGTTTGGTTGCTCTGAAGAAATCATTTTTTTGTTTATTAGAAACCGAGCTCTATTACAATGCTTTAATATTGACTTCATTTCTTCGTATCCATCTCCTTTAACCATGTCCTCTCCTTTGTCTAGGTGGTTACGAGTGATTCTTCTTCTCCTCTAGCTGTTGATCCCTTTCTTGTGGAGAAGCCATATTCACACACATTTTACCTTCCAATTTTTCCCTTTCTAGCTTTCTTGGCGCTTTTTGTACATATCATCGTTTTCTTCTGTATAGTCTTCTGTCAACTTTTAAGTAGCTGGGTAGTTTACTTAACATATTAGTCGTGGTTTTCGCGATTACTCTCTCCAAATTGTTCTAAACTCATCAAGCTTTCTTAACAACATCTGAGAAAAGTGGAGCCATTTGCTTATGTGTTGTAGAAAGTAAAAGGCATTGTGAAATCAATCATGACTTAGTCTCCCGCAATATTGGCTTCCATGAGAATCCTTCTCGCCAGAATTGGGTATCTTCGTCCATCTCCTTTACTCCTTATCCTTGGAACCGACCTTTTGTTTCAATTTCTGTAATGACTAAAAGAATATATATATATATATATATATATTTCCTCAGTATCACCAGAAATACTCTTTTGACTTGGCTTTATCTCATTTTTAATTTGAGTTCCTACACTACTGTTCTGGACCATAAAATTGGGTTTGTGTCTATCTGTTAGTTTATAATTGAGTTTTGTGATTCTTAGTAATATTAGTAATGTATTAATACATCAAGGGACGTAGCGTTAGGGACATGACGTTTAGATTAGTTACTTGTGGTGATGAAACGTCAGAAGTCCAAGAGGTGCAATTCTTTATGTCATGTCTCTTAGTTGTCTATATAAACCAGATTTGTATTGATGTAAAATCAACAAGTTTCAGATAATAAATATAAGTTCTATTTTGTTCTTCTATCACTTTGTTTCTTCCTTCTCTTCTCTTCGATATTTCGACATGGTATCAGAGCTTAGGTTGGTATAAGAAGAAATCCGCTGCGAGATGAAGAGAAAGATCGACGGGGACAAGAAAAGAAAAAGAAGAAAATTCACATGTTGTAACTTCAAAGAGATGAAGGAGATAAGAAAATCTTCTCAAATGGAAATGGAGAAACTGGATGTGGATTTGGAGTTATGTAAAGAGAATTCTGAAACTTTGTTCAAGGAAGACACCAAGAGATAAAATAATTCAAGTGATGACAAGCCAAATAGGGAAGATCATCAAAGAGATAGTTTTTGGTGCTGGGTTGAAGAGATATCTGAAGAAGACGTGAAGAGGTTCACGCAAAAAGACGTCATATAGATGTGATGGTGATCAAATGAAGACACCAAGCAATAAAGGAGGATGCTTACCTCCATAAAAAATGGAGCAAACGTCATAGAGACGTGATGGTGGTCAGAGGAGACACCAAGCAAGTAAGGAGGATGCTTACCTCGATAAAAAATAGACCAAACGTCAAGGAGACTTGATGGTGATCAGAGGAGACACGAAGCAAGTAAGGAGGATGCTTACCTCGATAAAAGTTGGAGCAAACGTCAAGGAGATGTGATGGTTATAAGAGGAAAACACCAAGTAAGAAAGGAGGATGCCTAACTCGAAAATAAATGGAGCACAAGTTGGTCGAAGAGACTACCAAAGAAGACGTGAAAATATTCACGCAAAAAAGTTCGATGATCAAGATGACACCAAAAAGGAGAGAGAAATAAGTTTGAGATGAAGTGGCGGAAAGATAGATTCGGACCGCCATATTTAATTGCAAACTACTGCTGACTACGGATAAACCAGGCGTTGATATACCAACCGTTGGAAAGATCTATCCGTCTAATTTCTAGAACAGGTTTTGGATTCAAAAATCAAAAATAGGGTTCAAAAGATATAACCGTTTTCATAGAGCATATCAAATCTGTCGCGAATTTCAAAGAAATGGATATAGACGAACGGGTACGAATGATTGGGTACGAATGAAGGACTGCGGATGATCAGGTACCACTGTAGGGGTGTGAAGAAAAGATGCAACCACCAAAAAGGGTGCAATTTACCAAACGGTGTGAACATCAATGGTTGTGATTACCAAAAGGTGTGAATACTAAAGGTTGTGATCATCTAGAGATGTGATCACTAAAATGTGCAGACCAATGAGTATGACAGGAAGGACACCTAAGAGAAACTCAATTAAGGGGAAGCGTTGGTTTATAATTGAGTTTTGTGATTTTTAGTAATATTAGTAATGTATTAATACATTAAGGGACGTAGCATTAGGGACATAACGTTTAGATTATTTACTTGTGGTGATGAAACGTCACAAGTCCAAGAGGTGCAATTCTTTATGTTATGTCTCTTAATTGTCTATATAAACCAGATTTGTATTGATGTAAAATCAACAAGTTTCAGATAATAAATATAGTTTTATTTTGTTCTTCTACCACTTTGTTTATTTCATCTCTTCTCTTCGATATTTCAACACTATCGAGTCCATTTTAGAGAAATGGTTATTTATTATGACCAATTTTTATCTACACACCAAATCAGTTTAATGAAATGCGTTATATCCATTTTACCCTTCTTCTATTTTAAGTTTTAAATTTAAAATAAAATAAATTTATGGCCAAAACTTATGGTGAAAATTTGAAAACAAAATTGTGGTCCTGACGGTGAAGATGTTCTATGGCGCCACCTATATTGCCAACCACTGGCGAATCTGAAGTTGGCCGCCGTCACTGCTACAACCGGCGTCAAATATCTTCACACTGCAACAACGTTGTGGATTGGAACCCTATTCAATTGAAATTGCTGTAAACTCGGTGATAATAGATTTATTTTTCATTCCGATTGATTTTGTATTTGTAATTGATGTACTGTCCTGATTGATTTGGGAATTTATCTGGCAGGATATAATAGATTGATTTGTAGTGATTGATTAATTGTTTTTGTATTTTTTTTCAGGAAAAAACTAGTATAAATAGTGCTAATATCACATTATTGGTTGAATATATATTTTTTTGATTTGTAAGTGATGGAAGGTAGGATATATTAGGAGATTGATACATATATCTGATAGTATTGCCATAACAGACGAAATGTTAATAAATAGTAGTAGTTAATACAAAAAACAACATCGTTGACCATAAATCAACATTATTACGTATTAATTGAAGCACATGGATGGTTAAGGCATGCAGTTGATCCCCACCTTTCATCAAGACTCCTATGAAAAAATTACGGAAAAAATCTTTTGTCTCGTCAGGGTACCAATCCGGTATGTAAGGATGTTCATTGCTATTCGCGATAGGAGTGTACTAATTTTGACCATACTTTTCGTATTTCATCCAAGGGACTGTCTTGTTAGCATCTCCAAAACTATAAAAGCCCAAATATCCACAACAAAGTCGATTGTCCCTAACATTACAAGCTCCAAAGATTGGTACCTCTTATCTCTTGATTTATGAGTCAAACAGTGTTATCACTTTCTCGAATCGTTATCCATTGCTGACCAAAAGTCTGTAGTTGCACACAAATACCCGCTCTCTCTCTGTGCAATATTGACAGGATATAGGAGTATATTGCTCAGGTTTATGTCACAGTGCTCTAATGTTATTGTCGTGTATAACTTCATGCCCATTGAGCATATCTCTTGCCGGTTTTCTAACAAGTGACAATCTCGATCCTCTTGAATTATTTTTTGTGAATCAACTACCACTACAAAAAAGTACACATTAATAGCAGTAGGTAATAACACGTTTTGCTTAATTGCTATCGTAGATGAATTTGTAATTTTAATTATTATATAATAGCATTTGATTAGCATTACAACAAATTATCACTAAGCGGGAATCTAAAATTAATTATTCTGCCGATCACTTGGTGAAAATATCATCTTTCTCATTTTCCCTCTATCTCGAGAAACCCTAAGAAATAAAACATTTTTCTTCTTCTCTTGTTTCCACATCTATAATCATCTATCACTATAACATTTCTTCACGTTATAAGCTCTTAACCTCAATTGATTCCATATCAATCTTCTTCCCCAATTTCTCTAACGCTAATTTTGTGTCGGGCTTAGAAGAGGTGTCAGATGCAGAAGACTGAAGGATTGAAGCATGGTATCAGTTTGGCCGTTTTTTCAAGCAAGAATGGAGACGTTGTTGGCTGTTTATCACCACATTCTTTGTAACCGGTGTGCTCACAGCTTGAATCACTGGTAAGTCTTCAGTTCTAACCGATACTATTTCTAAAGTGACAAAAATTATTTCTCAATTGATCTTTATTTTGTGAAATCAAATCATATATAGAATCCGAGCCTTTTTCTTTAAGGCAATGAACATATACAAGAACATCTCAGTCTCTTGTTAATTCATTTATTGATTTTTCTTTATTTCCACGACTATGAGGATTGTTTGTTTTTCCAAGAAATCCTCGGCTGAGTTTAAGGACTTCATTTGCGGTGTTGTCCAGATGAGGAGAGACAACACCGGATTTGGTGGCTCTCATTGTGGTAAATCAAGAATTGTCGTTTGTGTTACTCACGTCGTTTCTTAACTTGGCAGCACCATTGTTAAGTGCCTCCTTGTCGTCGATTCTCCAGGTATAAATTCTTCGAATATGAAATTGATATTGTTAGTTATCATTCAATGTCCTTTTGTAAATCAACCAAATTCGTTTGAATTTTAAAGATTGATACTGTTTCTGGATTCTAAATTAACTCTACATAGGCCAATTTTGATTACGAAATGAGTGTTTTGTACTATTTGGTACACAAAAAATTATGTTGGGTATATGTGATTTGATATATTTTTAAGTACAGAATCTGCAGATTATGCAAGTAGTTCAATAAAATTCTGAATTAAGTTTTTGTTTGGGGATAAAATGTAAAAGTTTTCTTCACTCAAAGACATTGAAAATGGCGAGGACAAAGAGAAACTGAGTGAGGTGGAAACATAAGAAAATGCAAAGCACTCGTCCAACAATTCACAGGTGGTAACTTATTTGATCAATTTACTTGTATCCAATTTCAGATATTTTAATGTTAATTGGCAATTTAGGGGGATTAAATTTAAAACTGTATGTTATTTTTGGATACCCGGTTATGCGCCTCTAGTCATTGAACATCTACAAATTCATGGTAGAAAACTCACTTTATGATACTACTTCCTTGATTGACTTCGTTCTTGATGAGAGTAAGGTAAATCTCAAGTACACTCATATATAAGATTCTTATTACGGATGCTTCAGATACATTCAAAACAAATATAATTACTTCGTGTGATTTATCGTAGTTGAAACTCTCTCAACATATACAATGTCTACTTTCCTTAAAGCTATGATTTGCTGTAATCTGGTTATTTAATTATCTTATCAAAATAGTGAAGGCTCTACGTGAGAGGATCTGTCATTAGACACAGAAGGTGATTCATTACTTCAAACTCTTTAGCTTTCATTTTACGTTGCTAATGCATTAGTCTGGATTTTGGCTCAAGATAATAAATATAGAATATCATAGTTGAACCATGGGATTGTGGTTTATTTAAGTGAAGCTGATAGGATTGCTTTCAGATGGTTCTATGGATACTAGTATCCATCATGATGAAAAATCTGGATGTCTCTATACCATGAGCACTGAATCTGATTCAAGTAAAAGTGTAATCAAATATGCCTTTGTCTGAATTTCATACCTTGGTTGTGGCGAAGAACGAGAATACATTTGTATGGCTTATAAAAAACACAGGTGGGTTAGTCATAAACATTTCTCCACTTACTTACTGTACAACATACTTGCTAGAAGAATTTCATTCCCTGGTTTACATTTCAACTCCTGCATTTTTTTCCCATCATTTTGAAATTCTGATGCATCAACATGATCTAGAGAAACTAACATTGACCTTACAGCCATAGAAATTCTGATACATCGTCTCTTTTACGTGTTAACTCTATGTTTTTTTGCAGGTTTGCATGCAAAGCATCAACAAGATCTAGAGAAACTTACATTGACCTCACAACCATTGGATTAAGACTTGTGATATGTAGGTTGAATGTATTTGGTTTTTAGACATGAGTGTATTTGAATTGGAACAAAACTTATGTTATGTTGAATGAATGTGTAGATTCTGCAAATTATTTTGATGATAATTCTGTTTGACAAGATTCCATTGTATAACAACAATAGATAACATTAGGATATATATATAACAACAAAAAAGAAAAAAAGAAGCTATATTCTAATATAATAGCGACGAAAATTAATTATCATATAGTCTATTATAACATTTATTTATTGTTATCATAACTTATCTATTATAGTACATGATAAAAATGTTATCATATATGCTGAATCTACCATAGCTGCCGATGTATAAAACTCTATCAAACAACTATGATAACAAATTTTCCGCGCTAACAATGAATATATTTTTTGTAGTGTGTTTAATACTTCCACCACACAAGTACTCGAGATGAAGATTTTGATTCATTCTCATCGGATTTAACTCATCATGAGCTATCTCTTGACCGTAAGCATGAAAGACTTGCGTAGACCTAATACATGCTAACAAATGATCCTCTTCAAAGAGCTCTTCATTGAGAGTATCCAAGTGTGAGATCTCAACAGATTTTATCGCCCTCTGACAGTGTCCATATTTCCATTTAGCGAGAAAAACAGTAGATGTTTCGCCTCTTCCAAATTCCTTTCCTCTACCACTCTGAAGGATATGGCCACTCTGAAAAACTGGGCCATCTCGGATGAAGAAGAAGAGTTGGGAAATGTAAGAGTTAGGAAATGTTCTTACGGTTTAAGAAATGTAACAACACTCTATGAAGAAGACGAAGAAGAAGATGAAGAGTTGAGAAATGTAAGAATAGAGTTTATGAAAAGGAAGAAGAAGAGTTGAGAAATGTCAAAACAGAGTCTATGAAGAGGAAGAAGAAGAGTTGGGAAATGAAGAAGAAAGTTCAAGGTTTTCCGTAAGAGTATATGAAGAGGAAGAAAAAGAGTTGTGGTTGTATATAGAAGAAGAAGAGTCACGATTGTAGAAGAAGAAGAGTGTATGAAGAGAAAGATGGGAAGTCGCTTCTGTTGAGTTGATGAAGAGGAAAACAAAGAGTCGTGTATTGTAATAATAACTGTAGGTTTAGTTTTTTTTTCCTTCGAGAATATTAAATTATGTAGGCTTTTTTAAAAGAGAAAATTTTGGTGAATATCATATATATGAAAACTAATTAATTAACTAACATTCATTTATCAAAATTAGGTAACTAGCAGTGGACCATGTGTGTTAATATACTAAAGTGCCCTAGAAATATTAAACTATTAGTTTGTGAAAAATGATTCACCAATATTAGATAGCCCACATGAATCTTTTATTCCTCCTCACAAAAACAAACAAAATATTATTCTATTCTCAGCTAAATTGACCATCAACTAAAAATATCTCAACTAAAATATTATATTATTCTCAATTCCTCTTTTTACAAAAACTAATTGTTAATGGTCACTTCCTCTTTGCGGTTATTACGTATATGAGTATGCAAAACAAATATGTATCAGGTAACTAATTTACGAAAGTTAACATATTTTTTTGCAGACATCATTAAAAACAAGTTGAAAAACTTGCTATCTAAGAACCTCTGATTTCCAAACTAAGTATATATAACATAAATAAACACAATCAATACGCCAAAACACATACTCGGGCCAAGTTATACAGTAGGGATGAAAATACAAATCTTTAAAAATCATGTTCTAACTCAAACTCATGCCCAGTTATGCCAGTTACACATGCGGTTATCAATTCTTCATCTATGGCTATAGAGAAGTCCAATGAGATGATGGACTCGACACTAAATTACAAATAAAATTTTACAGTTATTACGTATATAAGTATGCAAAACAAATATGTATCGGGTAAATAATATATTAGAAGTCAACAAATTTGTTTGCATATATCATTAGAAACAAGTTGAAGAATTTGCTGCTTAAGAACTCTTCCTTCAAAACTAAGTACACATAACAGAAATAGACATAATCAACATGCCAGAACACATACTGAGGCCCAATTATACAATAGAGGCAAACACAAATCTTTGAAAATCATGTTCTAACTCAGATCATGCCAGTTATGTCACTTACATAGTTATGCGCTTATCAGGTCTTCATCTCTGGCTATAGAGAAGTCCGGTGAGATTATGGACTAGACGTTAACCTACAAATAAAAGTTTTGCGGTTTATACGTATATAAGTATGCAAAAAAAAGATGTCTTGGGTAACGAATTTATTTGAAGTTAACTCATTTGTTTGCATAAATTATTAGAAACAAGTTGAATTTAATGAACCCTATTTAACCTATATATAAAATTTTATGGTTATTACATAAATAAGTATGCAAAACAAAGATTTATCAGATAAATAATTTATTTGAAGTTAATTGATTCGTTTGCATATATCATTAGAAATAACTTGAAGAACTTGCAGCTTAAGAACCTCTGATTCAAAACTAAATACATATAACAATAATCAATACGCTAAAACATAGACTCGGGCTCAATTATATAGTATGGAGGCAAGCTTAATAGATGAAGATGAATTGGCTGATTATATGTATATATTTTGCTCATAACTACATAAATACCTGTAAAAACATTTAATTACTAATATTTTGCATCAGCTGGGTGTATTGATTAAACTACAAATAAAAGTTTTGAAGTGAACTAATTGTTTGCATATAAATAAAAGTTTTGCGCTTATTACGTATATTAGTATGCAAAACAGATATGTATCGGGTAACTAATTTATTTGAAACCAACTGGTTTGTTTGTATATACCATTAGAAACGAGTAGAAGAACTTGTTGCTTAAAAACTCTTGATTCAAAAAGAAGTACACATAATAGAAACATACATAATCAATACGCCAAAACACATCTCATACTCAAATATACAGTAAGGAGGCGAGCACGAATCTTTGAAAAATCATGTCCTAACTCAGATTTAGGCTCAGTTATGCTAGTTACACAGTTATGCGGTTATCATGTATTCATCTTTGGCTATAGAGAAGCCTGTTGAGATGATGTACTGGTTGTTAAACTACAAATAAAAGTTCTGCAGTTATTTCGTATATACGTAAGCAAACCAAATATGTATCGGATAACTAATTTATTTGAAGTCAACTGATTTGTTTGCATATATCATTAGAAACAAGTTGAAGAACTTGTTGGTTAAGAACATCTAATTCAAAACGAAGTACACAGAACATAAATAGACACAATCAATATGCCAAAACACATACTCATGCCCAGTTATACAATAGGAAGCAAGCACAAATCTTCAAAATTAATCAGAACTACACCTAATTCTCAGAGCACATCTAATTTTTAAAAATAGACACAATCAGTACGCCAAAACACATACTCAGGCAGTAGGGAGGCAAGCACATATAATATTCAAAGCACATCTAATATTCAGAAATAGAAAAAGGCAATACGCCAAACACATACTCAAGCATTAGGGAGGCAAGAACGAATCTTAAAAAACCATGTTCGAACTTAGACTCAGACCTTGTTATGCCAGTTACACAGTTATGCGGTTATAATGTCTTCATCTCCATGTACATAGAAGCCCAGTGAGATGATGGACTGGTTGTTGAACTACAAATGAAAATTTTGCAGTTATTACATATATAAATATGCGAAACAAATATGTATCGGGTAACTAATTTATTTGAAGTCAACTAATTTGTTTGCATATATCAGTAGAAACAAGTTAAAAAACTTGCTGCTTAAACTCATAAATGAAGAACACCGAAACTCATACCACACCCAGAAATAAAAAAATAACACACAAGCACACCCAAAATCAAATGAAATCAGAAATGGGATTTCAAGCACAGAAGTTGAAGAATGAAAATGGGATTTTGCAGATGAAATAACCCTAACTTAGGAAATTTGGTTCCAAATCGTGTAATTATCAAATAAATATGAGCCATAACATCTGATAAATAGGATAGACTTTGCTACCTTTTCTGGTCTTAGGTTTTGGAGACAATGGTTGGAGACGACGGCAAGACGCGATTGGGTTAGGAAGTTATAAGAAGTTGGAAATTTTAAATGAAACTTACAGAGAGTATATGAGAAACAGAAAAATAGATGAAGAAGCGCATTTAGTTGAGAAAGAAGAACAAAAATAGATATTTTTTTGTATGCAGAACAGACTGGTGAGAGAAAAAGAAGGAAGAGAGAATAAGACTTCTAAGTTCTTTTTTGTGAAAGAGATATTTTCAATTCCAAAAAGAAGCAATATGCGGTGCAGATTTTTAACTAATAAAAATATAGTTGCCATCTTTATAATATTGTAGGGTTATAATGGTCATGATTTTATGCACAATATTCTATAATTTTAGGTAGGTGTGAGAACTAATTTTAATAACTTTCCATGTTAGTTATTATAACTTCTCCTTTTTAAATGCTAAAGATACCATCATGTCCACTCCTAGGACGCTAAGTGGAAGTCTCCTCTGTAAGCAGAGTCTCGACGCCACGTAACTTGTATTATGTGTATTCAAGTTAAATAAAAATATCATGCATGATGTATTATTTATATTAAAATTAAATAAAAATATATATATTTTTTAAAATTGTATGTCTTAAAATTATATGTATTTGAGTTAAAATAATTAAACAATATATTAAATTGGTATCAAACAATACAATCTATACAACATATCTCTTATATTTTGAAAGTCATTTTTGTAGATAATAATAAACCTAGGAGATGAAAGTTAAATAATATAGTTATAAATATATTGTTCCATTAATACAATTGCCTCATCTATCATTTGATTTAAGCAGAAGTATATATATATATATATATATATATAAAGTTAAATGTTTCTCTCTTCTTAGAGTATCACTTTATCACTGATCTTTAAAAAGAAGTTTAAATTTTAAACCATAACTAAAAACTAATTATAAATGTTAAACCACAATTTATTAAATACATGTACTAATTTAGTATTTAAATTAAAATTAGTATCGCAATCAAAAATATAAAACTAAAATATAACTCTTATAATTTTGTAGCTAAAATATATTGCCATAATAAATAAAAATTATAAACCTATATCTGATTCTTAAAAAATTATGAATCCACCAAAATTACAAAACAAATTATAGATTCTCTACATACATCATATAATTTTATATCACACAAACTAAATTCTCAAAAAAAATATTTACTTGAAATACAAATAAAAAAAATTAAATTCTCAAAAAAATCGTTATGTAATTGGTATCAAATCAAATTTATTAAATATATGAAGACTATTAAGGAATGTTACAATGAATACATTAATATTTACATGAGTATCACATATAGTGAAGATGAAAGTTTCTAATGAGACAAACATTTCATTTATAATGATTAAATATTGTAATATGTTTAAACATATTTATTTAGCCTCATATTTTTTTAGGCAGACGTTCCTGATGTCATTCAATATGTGTAAAATAAAATTTTATGCTTAATGAAAATACAATTAAATTAACCTAACTAATGAAAATTTGTACCAACTACATTGTTTTCAATCAAAAAGAATTACATTGTCTTATTCAACAAAAATGTAACTTCTCTCTCCTTTCTTCTTGTAGATAGATCATTTGGTAGTTCTAACCACACATTACCACCTACGAGAATTTTATATTCTCAAATTTCCACCAAATCAATATAAAAACCTATCATTGTCACAATATTCTGATTGAAAGCTAGTTGAAACTCTCAACATGTCACGGTAAGACTTTTATGATTTTGGGAAGCCTATAATGTCAAGAAAGTTAGAGAACTCATGACTGGTGTCAATATATTGATCCTTGATAAAATATATTGTAACTTCTACAATTTACGTACAATAAACTTATCCATTAAATTACAAATTTCTACATAATTTCTCCCACTTTTATATTTAAATTCCGCCCGATGGACAGGTCGCAAACTAGTAACCAAAAAAATAATTTTGATCGATACTTAAAATTGGATTTTATGAAAATCAGAAAAGTATAACTATTTGAATATTTTGTACAATCAATATCTATGTATAACTACTTAAATTTTGGAGTAAGTTTTTTCCCATCAGCACCAAATTTAATTTCGCAGTTTTTATATCTTCTCTTTATCTACTATAATTTTCTCTCTCCTCTCCATTCCACTTCTCAAATTCTCTCTCCTCTCCTCTCCATTCCACTTCTTCATTCAAATCCATAACAATACCATTTTTTAATTTTTGTGATTAGTTTTAATTGTATACAAATCCATAACAATACCAATTTCCAAATTCTAATCACACAATATAAAAGTTTCTAAATTTGTTTTGCCTTTACTTTTGTCCGAGTGAGTGGCGGACTCGGGAGCGTTTATAGCCCTGCTTGTATACGTCGGGTTGAGAAGTACCTCCAACCTCATATTGAGATGACAAGACAGCAGCAAGCTCATCTAATTTGATGTAGCATCAGCTTGCATATCCTTTGGTTCCTCCCCTTGGTCAACAAGAACCACCAACTTGCAAATCCTCTAGTTCCTCATGGTCGTCTGTAGCACCAGCATGCACATCATCTTGGTTCCTCCTCATGTTCAAAATCATCAGCTTGCACATCTTCTGGTTCCTTCTCATGTTCAAAACCATCAGCTTGCACATTCTCTGGTTCCTCCTCATGTTCGAAACCATTAGCTTGCACATCCTCTGGTTCCTCCTCATGTTCAACGGAACCACCATCCTATAATTGGACAATTTTACACAAATTAGTTGGAAAGTTACACAATAAATACCAGTTGTACACTAATTTCACATGTTCCAACGATGACACTCTTTCATTGAAACCATCGATCCGTTCTTTCATCAACTATTAGAATTAAAGAACTAGAAAGAAATTAGTTTTGTGACCGAGACAGTAGAGAGTTTAAGAAGAAATCATTTCCATTAGAACTTGTTGGTTTACAATGGAGATACAAGGCATTATTTATAGAGAAGATACATCATTTTTCCTTGCAAAAATTAAATCCTAGACACCTACATAACCATTGGAGATGAGAGAGGGATCGCCAATCCCAAGTGTGATAGTGACCTTTCTTTGTTTTGGTCCATACACACAAATGGACAAGGTCACATGTTTCATTTATGATTTCACCAGTCATATCTGGTATGGTTACTCCACATGTACGTCCAAAAAATTGTTAGTCTCCTTAAGATCAAATTCCAACTCATTTTGAACCAAATTCAAAATGTTGACTTTTGGTTTTCTACCGTTGACCCGTCCGAAAGATTAACCGCGGTATGCAGATTCACGTACCACGGTACATGAACTTTTGGACTGCGGTACAAGTGTGGGTTGGTCTACGGTATATGATTTTTCTTGATCTCTGGTCAGAAATTCACGTCTTGCAGTACGATACGTGTCAGTCTGCGATACATCCGGGTCAAGTCCTCAGGTACGTGAGGACTCGACCATTGACTTTCTTTAACTTTCCATTGACTTTCTCATGATAGATGAAATCTTGACCCATGGTTTGCGACCTTCCAACCCGATCATTTCCTCCTTTCGATAAGTGCAATCTGAATAACAACTTGATCTGATATATGTTTAGTGGTCTTGATAGGTCCTGAGCAATACTCCCCCTCAAGTTTAACCATACATAAACTGTAGGTTGAACTTGGAAGACCCACAGACCACACCTCAAAAAAAACCTTAGTAGAGAAAACCACATAGGACAAAACTCCACCAAGAGAAAAGAATATGCAATCCCTGAGTGAGGGGATGTTTGATTAAGGGCGTGAGAGGCCGATGAGCCCAAGCTTAGAATAGATTCTATCACACACCTTGAGGCTCGTGGCCTTAGTAAAGATATCCGCCAATTGATCTTCATTCCTTGTAAAGCATGGTAAGATCACTCCTTCAATCATCTTTTCCCTTACTTTATGACAATCTACTTCAGTGTGCTTGGTACTTTCATGAAAGACCGAGTTTGAAGCTCTGTGAATAGTGGCTTGATTGTCACAATGCATTGTAATGGGATCCTTAGAATCAATGCCAATATCTTTGAGTAGTGCTTTCAACCATGTCAACTCGTTGGTGAGCTTCTTCATTGCTCTATACTCTGCTTCAACACTTGAACAAGACACAATCTTTTTGCTTCTTGGTCTTCCATGTTACCAAGTTTTCTCCAACAAAAGTGCAATAGCCGGTTGTTCATTTCCTATGAATGCGGTCTCCGGCCTAATCCGCATCACAATAGCCTACTATCTCTGCATTGTCATTCTTGCCATCCAAACTCCTTGAACCGAGCTACCTTTGAGATACCAAAGAATGCAATCCACCATACTACAATGATACACATTTGTATTTTGCATATATTGGCTTACTTGATTCACGACAAAAAAAGGATTGGCCTTGTGATAGTCAACTAGATGAGCTTCCTTTCTATGCAGCGGTATTGGAACATATTCTTAAAATGGTTCATCATCCTTTTCCCCCCTTCGAATGACTTTGTATCCATCTTCAAGTGGTATTTTGGCCGGTTTAGAACCTATTATCCCTGTCTCATCAAAAGATCAAGAGTGTTCTTCCTTTGAGATAGAAAGAAGCCTTCCAAAGAGCGGCACACTTCAATTCCTAGAAAGTACTTTAGTGCACCAAGATCCTTAATATCAAATACGGATTTGAGATAGGATTTAGTGGAAGAAATATCATCCTTGTCATTCTCGGAGATCAAATCATCAACATATATAAGCACAACCACAACTCTTTTGGAGTTTGAAGTGTGAACAATGTATGATCGACATGCGATCTTCCAAAACCCTGATCTACATGTGTCATACTCAAATTATGGTACCATGCCCTAGGGGATTGTTTGAGACTGTATATTGCTTTTCTAAGTCTCAACACTTTCCCGGGACTAATGTTATCTTCAAGACCGGTTGGAGGGTACATGTACACTTCTTCTTCAAGCTCTCCTTGGAGGAAGACATTCTTGACATCGATCTGCCACAACTTCCAAGACAAGTTAGTAGCTAAGAACAATATAACATGTACAGTGTGAAGCTTTGCAACATGTGCAAATGTGTTGGTGTGATCTTCACCATACGTTTGTATGGAACCTCTTGCTACTAGGCGGGCCTTGTGATGTTCTATATCATCATTGCTCTTGTACTTGATGGTGAAAATCCATCTTGAGCTTACGGCTTTCTTTCCCGGAGGGAGATCACATTCATCCCATGTATGGTTTCTTTCCATATCACCCGTTTCATCATCAATCGCATCACACCATTATTTATTTTCCTTTGCTTCATCATCGCTTTTAGGGATCTGTTCAAGGTCAAGTTTTCCCCAAAACACCATATGATCATTTGGTACAAAGGAAAGACAACAAACCGCTTGCGTAGGATAAGCTATAGCTTCATTGTTGTAATAGACCCTAGAGTTTAACCAATTGGATGGGTCCTTTCTGATCTGGGTACTTCTCCTAAGCACCGGTTGTGGGTTTCTTGATGCTCATGGAACTTATTAATATAACGAGTTTTAACCCTATATCCTATTGCAAGTGCACAACAAATGTAATAGTATTTAGGGGTCGAATTCCTCAGAGA